>FIZR01012460.1:0-82951 GCA_900060175.1 Ferrisia virgata
ATGGATGGGAAGTGAGGAGTGACCAGTTCTTAGTCTCATTAATGACGAGATTGAGTAACGAGAAATCATTCTCAACTGGTAATACCTTTTACACGACCATTTTTTTTCAATAAATTTACATCTCTCGTAACAATGAATACCACCTTATCACCGTACAAATTTTATCAACAATCTATACGTGAAACGACTATTTTTTTCAAACAACTACACGTTCGAGGTCATCCACCACACGACGGAGTTTTTTTTTTTCTTCTCCATCAAGCGCATTCTACGTAACAATCTCGATTCGAAATTCATACTTAATAAAACGTAGAAATTCGCTCGTTTTTACAATCCATTGAACACTACCCTTAATCCGTAGAAGATAAAGTAACCTTTCTATACGCATCGTAAAGCTATATCCATAAAATTAGTCTCGGAAGCGAATCGATTAGCGTACAAATCCGCAGACAGTAACAAAATATCGGACGTTTTTTATCCTTTAAAATTGAAACCACTTGCTTTCAATCATTGACAACAATCTACAGCACGGAAAAAATACACCAGCAGACAAGTAATCAATTTCCTACCTATACTAGATACCTTACCTATACTCGTTTCATTGTTAAAAATGCTATACCTATATATAGGTATACAGCTGATTTGGAAAAATCGAACGCTTTCTACACAGCTTCGTACCTATTTTGTACACAGACACGTATAAATACCTGTTTAGTACTACGTACACAGGGTGCAATTCGCCTTATTAAAAATACATCCGCATAAAGTTCATCTTGATCTCGCACACGGTATTAAGATTTTTTAATGAGAAGTATTTTTCCGCGTGAGAACCATAACGCATTCGAGTCATTTGCACTCGTTCGTCCAAAAAAAAAAAAAAAAAAAAAAAAAAAAAAAAAATTTTTAATGATTTTTAAAAAAAAACCAAAAAAAAAAAAAAAAAAAAAAAAACAGAATAAAAACTTTTTAATGATATTTAACAAATAACCAAAGAAAAACGCAGAGAAGCAAGTGACGTTTTTAAGCGAGCATACAACCTCCCTCCCTCCCCCTCCACTACCACCACTGTTCACGCCAGCACGCCATGCATTCGTATACTAAATAATTGAAAAAGTTTCTCAATGTTTCATAACGAACTTTTCTTCACTATTAGTTTAACTTTTAAATGAAAGTTTTTCAAATGTAAATACTACATCTTTACGTATATATAATTTCGCAAGCCCGAAAGCCGAGCAACGTTTATCATGTATAATTAATAGGTGAATCTAAAAAGCCTCATTTTATCCACTGGCTGGTAATAGTATATAGGCCTTCGTACTTGTAATGGCACTTCCTCATCAGCCTCCGTACGTACATCTTACATATCCAGGCACTTGGAATAAAAACATACCGCACAAATTCGAAATAAATCGCCTTTAGAATACGGGCAAAGGCGCCGGCGCCGGGCGCCATTGTCCGCATTATTAACATGATTATTATAAATATACGCCATCCATGTCGAGAAATTTAAAACATTACACTATAAAAATGAAACAAATTACCCTGCATTATTTTTTGAAATTTTCACGAGCGAAACAACTTCATTGTGAGAATTTTTTTTTTTTTTTGTCATCGTAATACGTAATACCACCACAGTCAACTTGGTCATATTTCAACGCGTCCGCGTCGATGAAATTTCTTTCACGATGGCGAGAATTTTTTTGCCCCGCCAGCTTCAAAACATAAAGCATACCAGGCTCTTAACCCAGTTAAAACGTCATTTAGCTTATTTTAGTCTCGTTAAATCTGTTTCTTTTGTAACAGTATCAAATTTCCAGTTGACGAAATATTTGTAGTCTGCGTCAAAAATAACGTTATTCTCTCTTCTTTTTTTTTACCCTATTCTTTGCCTAGTACAGCTCGACATTTATTTTATTTTATTTTTTTTTTTTTTTTAGTTCAGGTGAAAGCTTGGATAATGAAATCAGCTATATTGTGTACCTATAGTACGTATATTTTTGCCTGGTCAAGTACTATAAATGTACGAATCCGGTCGACAAGTTTTCGCTAAATTTCAAGTTCGACAAGGTAGTTCACTTCGCTCCATTAAAGTTCATTCTGGCGGTAAATAAGTTTTCGCAATCTTCCATCGTTGTCTATATAAATTGAGTTATTTTCTTTGGTCTTGGTTTTAACTCATCTTTTCGTTTGCTTTTTATCTAGCACATCATTCTTCATCTTTCGTTACGTAATTTAATAAAAGAAGACACACTATACCGAGCTAAAGCTTAATTTCCTTTTCTATTTTTTTTTTTTTTTGGGTTCGTAGCTTTTGTTGTTATTTTTCTTACTTTGGTCTTTGGTCTCGTCGGCGTAAAGAACTTATTCTAGTGTAAAAAGTATATTAAATGAGATGGTTTTTTTTTTTTTTTTTATTATTCAGAAAATTGATAGTTGTATCCAAATATACTTTTTTAATTTTTAATTTTGTTACAACAAAAAGTTTGAGTAGGATTGAAATACAATAGAGGTACCTACCTGCAAATATCGCGAGTTAATTTGTAAGGGGGAAAAAGTTCATTCAAATGAATTTTCAACATCGCATTTTGAAAGTTTTTCAGATCTTATTCTCTCATCCTAGTCGTTGGCGAGATGCTGATTTTCGTAAATCCTTCCAAAACAAAAATTTTCACACCATATGGCCAAACTCTCGGACTAATTTACAACTGCTTTTGTGGTCGATTACCACCTCGACAAAAGGGTCGTTCAGCCTCTAATATTCAAACAACTAACTCTCGCAAACAGCAACTAGCGAAAAGCCATTTGTTTGTAATTGTTAAAGTTAACCAACTTCTTAATCCAACTCGATGGCGATGTTTCGCGTTAATTACTGGAAAAAAAACAAACACAGAAGATACATAAAAAAAAACACACACACACAAAGCCCAGAAAAATTAACATTAAAACCGGGAAAAAATTAGTACGTTCGAAATTTTCGCTGTAACAAGCTCACCAATAAGCACCGCTCTAAAGCCTTACACTCCTAGTTCTCTGAGCGTTTCCGCAAGGGAGCGGCGCGGCGAGGGTAAACCGCACCCCAAAATACAGTTTTTGCTCAAAATATTGAAAAGGAAGCAGTTTCAGTTTAGGGGTAAAATTGTTTTAGAAATAGATTCACGAAAAAATTCTAGTCAAAGATAATACAGCGAAATACCCTTCGATCTCAGATTTTCAAAATTTTCACGAAACATCATTGGGTGTTCATAAAAAAAATTTTAAGGTTAAAAATTTTCTCCCATACCCCTTGATAAGAATTTTGAAAAGTTTCTTTTTTGAAAAAAAATCTCTATTCGCGCGTATTTAAGAAAAAGTTATGATTTTAATCTAAATGTTTAGAAGGATGATGGGTCCATCAACGTGAATTTTTACAAAATTCCAATACCTAGGTTGGTGATGTTAGTGAAGTTTTCACATAAACCGAGCCTCCTGAATACGATAATAAAGTCAGATTCACTATTTGACCTCAATTAAAAGTTTATTTCGGGCATTGTTACAGGTGTACAAATTTGGTGTTAGGTCTGCACTAAAACATGAGGTTGGCAGCGATATAAGAGTGTTTGAAAGAACGTCAGGGGAGTTGGGGACGATATAAGGAAGTTCGATGGGTCGTCAAGGTTGTTGGGGGCGATATAAGAGGGATTGATGGATGGTTAAGGATGTAGGGGGAGGGATTCAGAAGGTTTGAAGGGTGTTTAAGGCTTTGGAGGGGGGAGATATAAGAAGCTTTAATAGGTCGTCAAGATTGTTGGGGGCGACATGAGAAGGTTTGAAAGGTCGTTGAGACCGTCTGTGGACGATATAAGAGGGATTGATAGATGGTTAAGGATGTAGGAGGGGGATTCAGAAGGTTTGAAGGGTCGCTAAGGCGGGGGGAGGGGTAATATAGAAGCTTTGATAGGTCGTCAAGGTTGTTGGGGGCGATACAAGAAGGTTTGAAAGGTCGTTGAGACCGTCTGTGGACGATATAAGAGGGATTGATGGATGGTTAAGGATGTAGGGGGGGGGGGTTCAGAAGGTTTGAAGGGTCGCCAAGGTTTTGTTGGGGCGGCAATATAAGAAGCTTTGATAGGTCGTAAAGGGTGTTGGGGGCGATATAAGATGGTTTGAAAGGTCATTGCGACCATTTGTGTGCAGTAAAAGAGGATTCAAAGGGTCGTTCAGGGTGTTGGGGTCAATGAGAAAATATTCATCTAGCGATCTTTTTTGAGAACCAAAAAAATGAGCTGCCAAAACGTCGATACTATCCGTTTTATTCGAAAAATCGCAGTTTCAAAATTATAATTCTGCACAATGGGGAGGGGGTGGACCCTTTAAAAGGTGATTTGGGGGACATGGTCCGAACAAAAAAAACACGACGGATTTGGGCTGGGGTATTTCTCGCGATATCGAATATGTAACTTTTTTCCGATGCACCTTGCACAACTGCATTCTATTGCACTTCAAGTGCAATTTTTATGCATTTTGGACGATTTTTGACAGTAAAACAGCTCTCTTATCCAAAATATTGGTGAGAACGAAAAAATACTCGTTAATTTTGTTGAACTAAACCATTTAAAGTCGAATCCCGCAAAAATTACGAAAAATTCCTCCACAACGTGAAGTAATGAAAATAAACAGGTTGGTCATCCCATTCTCCCGCCCCCCACCAAAATTAAGCAATGTAATACTTGCTCAAAAATAGCGATGTGACGTATCAAAATAGGTCAAAATTTCGCGCTGAATCCGAAAATCGACATCATTTTTTATTTCGACCCCCTCCCCCTCCCTCCTTGATGAATTTCTGCTCCCAAACTTGGATTTAACGGGAAAACTGTAAAGCAGTGACATCATTTAGATGAAATGTAATTGGAATTTACGTAAGTCAGATAACTGTGGCTGATTAGTCTCAACTCTCAGCATACCTTGGCCTTCCAAAAAAAATTTCCACCCCTAATTCCACCCACCCTCGCCAAATTATAATAAAAACATTCGTTCAAAAATAGCAATGCGGCATATCAAAATGGTTTAAAATTTTGCATTGAGTTCAAAAATGGCAATAATTTTTGAAATTCAGATTTAAAAATATGCTAATTTTACTGCGAACTATATACGTACCCAACTTTGACACACGTTCAGAAGTGTATAAGTGGGGATAACGTAATTCGGTTGCTCGTTCTTGGACAATTGGTATTTCTATAATAATTCGATACTGTTGTCAAATTGATCAGTGAGGATTTTTTTTGCTATTTCGCACGTTTTGAGGGATCTACAGGGCCACTGTGCAACGCACCCGAGCTAAAATTTCGAAAAAATATACGTTATGAAGGGGTCTAATATACATTTAAAAAACATAATTTCAAAATTGTACGAAGCCATTATCCGTAGTAAAAAAATTAATAAAACTTTCTAAAGGGCATTTCGGAGGGCATTTATGGGTCTCGTATATGTCTACAATATGTCGAACAAATTACCATCTTCACAAAAAATTTATATGTGATTTTCACTTAGAGCCACGCTTTTGGAAAAGCGGTAGGGCTAGGGGGGCTAAAACTTCGGTGATGTATTAGCCCGAAATCGCTCGGGACAAATTTAACATTGTTATCCGCCCACAGCCTTTAATACTACGAATACAATTCGCTTCGCGTATAATTTTCGACACATGTAGCATAATGAACGCAAAATGAGAACCACTTTTCGGAGAGAGAGAGAGAAAAAAAATCCAACTTTATAACGAGCAATTACCAAGCTCACTTTCTTTACATACAAATAACTGCAAGACTATACGAGTATAAGAGTATATCCGCCAACAATGACAAAATGATGCTTTATCACATTCGTGTATAAGTACATTACACTATACGTGTAGAACTGTACATGAAAAAAGAAACCTAGTGAAATGAACTTTTGACGGAGAGAGACTTGTGATTTGAAGAAAACAACCATTCGTCCGAGTACCATCCATTGTACGTAGTGTACGCGTGTACTCTGCGATATTATATACTCTGTTTCTCGTCGCATGTTTCACAGGATACTATACGGTTAAATAGTTGCTGAATTGTTTTTCTTTTTTTTTTTTTTGTTTTATACTTTTTACTTTTTTAGTCGCGACGCGACACAAGAGTAGGTAAGGAAGGCACTGCAACGTGCACGGTGTATATGTTTCTCTGATGATGGGTGTACGAATGAGCGACGTGCTTTCAGCTTTCTTCGTATCTTGCCACTTCACGAAGACCGAACCAATGTAGCGTATTTTTTCACATTTTTTATATACGTATAATACTCGCGTACCGCCATATACCGGTAACCGAATCGTCGAGCTTCTTTATTTTATGGCTCACCATCCATGCGGTATGTGTATGCATTTTCCGTCGTAAATAAAAGAAAAATTTCGTCCGTCTGTTTGTACATGGCAACGATAGCGTTAATGTGACGTTTAGTCTCGGCCAATTGTCTCAACTGAGATGGAAAATTTTTAAAATCATTTATTTTTTATACGAATCGGATTTCATAAACGATACACGATGCGCACTATACGTATGGGAGTTATTTTCAAAACGAGCTATATACCAGAATCCATTACTTAAATGAAAAACCTTAACGGATTCCAATTTTCTTGAAAATTTTTAAGCATACAACTTTATACATAATATATATCGAATCGATTCTAAGTATATTATTCATCAAGTATCGCTAACAATAGTTCAAAAGTCGTTTCGAAATAAGTTTTCGTAAAAACCCTTATCATTTAGAATGAGCAAAATATAGTGATCGGGGCGCCACGGGGACAGGTTGGCGGCTAAGAACCCTATCATGAGCAAAAAGGACACAATTTTATATTATTTCTAATGTTTTTGATATATATTTGTTTGAAAAAAAATATATCATCGAAATGGACACATCGATATTTGATTTGAAATCAGAACGTAAAATTACCAATATTCTAATACGTTACTCGAAAATATTGTCAATTTCGAATTTCTCTCCCTCTTGCTGCAACTTTACGAACGAGTACGAGGTTCAGAGTCATATTACTACCAGATTCGGAATCACAGGCTCAAATTATCTATATTTTGACACCCAACTCGAAAATAACGTTGATTTTGAATTTTATCCTTCTCCCCTTCCTCTTCCTTAGAAGGTGATAATGAAATTTAAATTCATATCAAAACTGGATACTGGATCATAAGATCAAATTACCTCTATTTTCAATATGCGACTTGAAAATATCGTCAACTTTGAAATTTTCCCCTCTCCTCCCCCTCCCTAGGCTAGTGAGCGATTTGAAATCAAAATTATACGAAAAATGAGTTCAGGGTCCTGAAAAAAAAAAAAAACTCCAAACACCGAATGTCAGAATTTTTACCAGCTCAAGGTCTTCTTATTTCATACAGTGTTGCAATTAATTATCCTCACTCCAAAAAAAAAATAAAGGTAAAATAGAAAGATTATTTTTTTTAAATATTTAAATGGACCACCAAACCTCGATCCTAGATTTCTATTATACGTTGACAGATTTACCTATTTTCTACTTGGCAGCGGCTCTATTCGCTAAATGTCAAATTTCAAGACATTTATTAATTTAATGGATTTTTAGATCATAAAAGAGTCTTTTTAATGTACTTTTTTCATACCATAAATATAATAGCTTGAAATTTCCTTTAAAAGCCATTGAATAGCAAAATTAACATTTTTTTTTTTTTTTGGTGGAATTTGTTAGATGCTACTAGGAGAAAATTTTGAAAAATAATGCTTAGATTGGTGGAGGGGGGGGTAGTGTCCATTGGGTGAGAAAGCGGAAGTACCTTCAAGACCTGGCTGAGAAATTTTTTCAGATTTATCGATTTTGGAAACCTTTTTGTTCTGACAACTTGAAAAAATTATTTCATCATAACGAAGGTTTTTTACACTCGTTAGATGTTTTCGAATTTTTTGTGGCGGGGGGGGGGGGAAGGGGTGGGAAAGGGGGGGGGGGGGTAAGGGATGGTAAAGGTGACTGCCAAAGTGGGTCGAATTTTGTTGTGGTGAAAATCTGCAAATAGCAGGATCATATATGGTAAAAATTTCACCTCTCTACCTCGATTTTTTAAACTTGCAAAACTTACATAAAATTTGCTAATTTTCAAAAATGGAAATTATTGCATAGTACAGCCAAAATTTTTATTGTTGGTAAATATTCGCCATTTCCCCATTTTCCAGCGTTTTTTTGACAAATGTTACTTTTTGCGTTTTTTGGCAAAATTTTGAAAAACTTATAAGAAAGTTTTTTTCGAAAAACGCCCATCTAAAATGAATGTAGCACCAGTGACAAAACAATTGTCGACCCCTCGGAAGGGACAGGATGAAGAAGGGTACTTGATGAAACTTGTTTCGAAAAGTCAAAAATTTTGCAAAATTTTCAGGGTCACGGGTCAAAAAATGACTATTTTAACACATTTCTAAGCTCCAAGTTGAATTTTATTAATTTTTTGCGGGTAAAAATTAATTTTCACGTGAAAAATTGCTTGGGGGGGGTGAGTTACCTCTAGCGCAATATTTCAATTTTATCTGAAATGGATGATTTTTCAAGGGCCCTCAAAATTGTTTATTTCTCATAATATTTAAAATAAGTAGTTAAAAATTGAAAAAAATACCTTTCTAAAAAATTGTATCAAACAGAACATATTTCATCTAATTTAGGCCCTGGAAAGCTATTTTTCGTTTCTTTTCTTCACTTTTGAGCCATTTATACTATATTTTTGCATTATAGGATATCTATAGAGAACCTCTGAAATAGGCACAAGTCATTAAACCGACCTTCAATAGCCCATTTTAAAGTGTATTTAATGAAAAAAAAATTTCAATGGCTAAAAGAAAATTCTTGAATAAACATTAAAAAACCATTTTTCAAGTCCCCTGAAAAATCATCCACGGGAGATAAAATTGATGCCCTACATCCATCTCAAGAGGGCGTTTCTTTGAAAAAAACTTTCCTCGTAGTTTTTCAAAAAATCGTGTAAAAAAACGTAAAAAGTGAAATTACTAAAAAAAAAGTTGAAAAAAAAAATAAATTGTAAAAATTTACCAGCAATCAAAAAAATTTCAGAAAATTTTTTTTGGAAATTTGTTGAAAACTAACAAATTTTAGATCAGTTTTACAAGTTGAAAAAACCTAATTGGAGAGCTGAAATTTTTACCACATCATTTTAAAATCATTTCGCAACTACTTTGCTGTGACTCCCCTCTCCTTTGCAGGTTTCCAAAAAATTCAAAATTCAGTCCACTCTACGGACCACTGCAATGATACTCAAAAACAAAAAACATCCTCATTCGGTTATAAATTCGACGTTTAACAAAAGAAGAAAAAATGAAACCCCCCCCCCCAAAAAAAATTGAAAAAATTCCTGGTTGTATCAATAACTCTTTTTTCAAGTTGCTAGCTCAAAAAAAAAACGTTATAATAGCTTCATTTAAATTTTTCAAGTCGATTTCAAGGTCATACTTGGAGTTGGAAAAATTACACAGCACCCATTCTTCTCCTTAGATATCTTCACTTTCATACCACATTTGGAGAAAAAAATGGTGAAAATTAGGACGGAGCATTTTTGACTTTTTGTTGAAAAGCAAAACGTAATAGGACACAATATTTGTGAAGTGAGGTGAAAAGAACGTAGTAAAAATTTCAGCCTCCGATTCTTTGGAGAAATTCCAACTCGGTTTTAAAATTGTACAAAATTTGAAAAAAATTCAAAAAATTCAAAAAAAATTCGTAAGAAATAGTTCCAGTACGACTAATTTTCACTCAAAAAGATCATTTTGAGACGATTTTTAAATTTGAACCAGCTTTATAAGGCCATTTAAAATGTGCCAATTTTTGGCATTCTTATTCATGCCAAAAAAAAAAAAAACAATTAGAGAGCTGGGTACTTGGGAAGATTACCAATATTAAAATCCATCTAGCCGATTGGAGACGATTTCCCATTTCCTGCTCCATTGTTCAGGCGTTCTCATTTGGTTGTTTTTTTTATCCATTTTTCCATATTTTTACTAATTTTACACTCCTATTGAAAACAAAATAGTTGTTGGAAATTTTCTCAAATGGGCTAGTTGGGTTATTATACAGATAATATTCCCTTCTTATGAGTACCCGGCTGTCTAATTTTTTTCTGAAAATACACGAATACGCACGCCACATATTTGTACATTTTAAATGGCATTTATAAAGGTGGTTCACGTTCAAAAATCATCTCGAATGACCTCTTTGGATAAAACTAGTCGTTGTAAAACTATTTATTGTAAAATTTTTTTCAAAAATTTTTTTTTGATTTTTTTTTCAAAATTTCCACAAGTCAGTGGGCTGAAATTTTAACCACATTCTTTTGACCCCACTTCACAAATATTAGATACTATTACGTTTCGATTTTCAAAAAAAAAAAATCAAAAACAACCTACCCTAGTGAAAAATTATCAAAAATTACATTTTTCAATCCCCCTCTCCCGCCATCTCAGACGAGATAAAAACTCACGAATACGTTCAAAAATCGACCTTTTCATTAATACCTAATAAGTGCAGCCAAATAATTAGAATTTTGCGACCCAAGAGTAGTAAAACAGATACAAATTATCTTATCCAGCTACAACCTTTTAGAACGATTTCGAATCCACGCCGTGGTCCTTCTCTCATCTTTGAACGTAGCGTTGATTTGAAAAAAAAAAAAATAAACACGTTTGCGTAACATTTTATCGTGCATGTTAAAGTAGTAAAATTTATCATATTCCACAAAATAGGTTTACTAAATTTCGCCTCATCGCGATATTCAAATTACCACATGTAGCTATGTAAATCACGCCGCCGAACACTTCTCAAAACACTCCTACAAATTCAAATAAAACCCATACAACTCGTATTCGCCACGCTACGAGCAGAAAATTCGCCTAAAAATGATAAACTCGTAGATTATATAAAAATAAAAACAACACCCTCGTTGTCGCATCTTTAGAAAATAACAAAATCTCGAAAATCTCTTCGAGATAGTTTTCATTTGTGCCAAAACCACACGTATAAATGCGTCGTGTTTAAGCGGTATAAAATCGCAAACACGACACCGCACTTGCCATTTACAGCAGTCGAGCATCCAACACCGCCACCCACACTCGACAAATAAAAGGCGAAATGAGAGAAAGAAAGAAAAAAAAAAAAAAGAAGAAAGAAAAAAACAAAATCACCGCAATCTTCCGCCCGAGCTAAGCCCCGTCCATGGGCCGCCACGCTGGTAATTCATACTCGTACCATTTTACGTAACACTGCGTCGTCGTGTAATTCGTGCCCCAGTAATAGTAGTAGTAGTAGTAGAAGCACATAGTACGTAATACCAAAGAATTATAAAATTTAGGGTCGGATACGAAAAACGCGACAACGTATACGGCCAAAAACCCGCTGCTATCGTGAAATAAGAGACGTTGTAAAGCGATACTATTCTTCCAAACGAGCTAATAAAAGAAGACGAGAGGATGGGAAAAAGAATAAGAGCAAAAAAGAAGATAAAAGCACCGAAATCGTACCCACTACAATATTATACACCGCCGAATCCGTTACGTATACAGAAACAAACCAACGAAATAAAAATCTGCACCGGGGATGACGGCGCGCCGCTTCGCCCTATTCTCCATACACTTAGGCAAAGACAGCTAATAAAAATCTGTTCTCCTTTAAACTGTTTTCCAGGTTCATTCTTTTAAACCTCTATTAAATGCGGATTCATTTCGCGAATAAAAGCTTAACGCTTACATCGTTTTTCCAAACTGAAAAAACCTAATAAGTTGAGATGATAATCGAAATACTATGCTGCACTATAAAGTACATATATATGATGTAAGGGATGCTTAACGATGGCGTTGCACAGCAGCCTAGCCAGACCCGGCCCCATATACCGGATCAATACAAAAAAAAAATAAATAATAAACATGCTTTTTTAATTCAATCAACATTAACATTCTTGAATCTTCTCGCAGAAACTTTCCCCAATTTTCGTAATACCTCAAAAAGGGTTTTTATTTTCACTATAGTTTTTTTTTTTTTTTTTTCCTCATACATACGAACCCTCTAGTACACACAGGTCTATACACGTACGTATGCACCATCTCTTCCTATTAGTCCTTATATAGCCTTTGGTAATACGCCTATGTACGAGTACAAATGTAGGCTACACATATACAGCACTTTTACACATTGTAAGGATGAGACTTTTATACGAATAACATGAATATCAAGCCCTTCAGGTACCTGCGCGTATTATTGGTAAATATTTATCATACAAGTTAGTCGGTTTGAAAGTCAACAAGTATCGAAAGCAGTTTAAGTATTCGCGCAGTTCGCAGAATTTTCATACCTCAGGCGTGAGAAAATTTAAACAAAATGTTTCATATTATTAAACCGTCGCATCGTAGTAGTAAGCATATTGATCGTGAAACAAAACTACAATAGGTGGTATATATGTAGTAGTACCAGGGTGCCAGTCTATTTACAGCGCAAACAAAATTTCAACTTTATCAATGTGCCACCCTCTAAAAATGTTCCTTCAGGCTACAAATGAAACCCCTATAAAATTTCAGCTCAAAAAAAAAAAAATTCAACCCGTGGCGACTTAACCTTGAAAGGCTGCCAGTGCCTGGGTGGATAACAATGTTAAATTTGCCCCCGAGCGATTTCGAGCTGATATTTAGGTGGTAGATAGGTAGGTACAATCGAGAAACATCCCACACTAAAGCTTTAACCCCCCTTCCCCAACCCCACTAGATTTCGAGGGGAGGGAGTGCCTCTACGTGAAAATCATATACAAATTTTTTTCTTTCAAAACAAATATTTAGGCTTTTAACGACATACATTGCGTATAAATTCAAAAGATATAAATAATAAAACACCAACATTTTGGCCATATTCTGTAGCCTTCTTCTGGGCATGTGAACGATTGGTTATGAGTAACAATTAAATGATCGATAAAGCTTTATTTTATATACATCAACACTCTTCACTTCTATGATGATATTGAAAATATTGTTATGATTACGAACGACGTACAGATTTTCGATGATTTTTCGTTTCTTAATATTATCTAGACTAGTACGTATAATTTTTACGTTTACAAAATCGAAATTATGACTATAGTTGAGGCTGTGTTCAGCAAGCGCTAGTTTCGGTCTTTTATTCTGAACATATAAATCCCTTCACAATCTTTACAATCAACTTGATATTATAATTATTATACTTTTTAGCCTGATTTTTTCATGTCATATTGTCAATGAAAACCAGGCTATTACAGTCTATCGACCAACGGCGGATGAGGGAGGAGGGATATCAACAAAATCCGTTTTGGAGTCCTAGAAGACCATTAAGAAAATTTTTAGCCACATCAGATTATTATTTTTATTTATTTACTTATTTATTAATTTTTTTTCGAACGTTAAAATCATTTACTCCGCTCGACATCGACCAAAATCACTCCAATCCGGCCAATCGGCAAAATTTAGGTCAAAATTCAGTTTTGTTCCATTTTGGGGGAGGGGGTGCTGAGGGGTCAAAATCACAAAAATTGCCCTTTTTTCAAGCTAATTGATAGAGAATCAAACGTTGTACAACATATCCAAAAAATCAACCTTCTAGGTCAATTAGGAGGGGAGATATGGGGGTTTTCCATCTTTTTGACCCTGAAAAAGGGCTGTTCCTCCTTCCTCTCCCCACCAAATTGAGCTAGGAAGTTGATATTTAGTATGTATATTCGTTTCAGGTCCTATGTGTGCCTTTTGAGGGGTTCCAACTTTTCAGCTCCATAACACCCCCTCACCCAAATGGTTTTTTGATCGCTTTTTCTCATTTTTGGAGTTTTTTGAGTTTGTTCCTCACATAACTCACATCCAAATTGAACTAGGAACTTGAAATTAGGTTTGCACATTTAGTAGGGGCCCTAAATATGCCCTTTGAAGGTCTCGACTTTTCAGCAGCCCCATTTCACTCCTTCACAGCCTCTAAGAAGTGGGTTTTTGGTCGTTTTTCCCCATTTTTTGAGTTCATTCCTCGCATAAAGGAACTTGAAATTAGTTATGTACATTTAGTAGGTGCCCTAGATGTGCTTTTGGAGGGTTTCAACCCCATTCCGTCCCTTCCCAGCTTCTATAAAGTGGGTTTTTGGTCGTTTTTCCTCATTTTTTGAGTTTATTCCTCGCATAAATCACCTCCAAATTGAGCTAGGAACTTGAAATTAGGTATGTACATTTAGTAAGGGCTCTAGATGTGCCTTTTGGAGGGTCTCGACTTATCAGCCCCATTTTACCTCTTCACAGCCTCTAAGAAGAGGGTTTTAGGTCGTTTTTTCTCATTTTTTGAGTTTGTTCCTCTTATAACTCTCCTCCAAATTGACCTGGAAAGTTGAAATTAGGTATGTATATTTAGTATTTTTTTTTTTTTCATTTTAAACTCAAATTTTAGACTTTGTATAAATACATTTCTGATAATAGGTGCACCTAATATATCTTGACCTACCTTACATACTGAATCCACTATATATTTACAATCACCAATCAGCTCAAAGTTGGTCCGTGTTGAATGAGATGGGATACAAAACTTTGGACCTGATTTCAAGACCTTATTATCTACGTTCTGCTGGGACTATATAAGACCGTAGATATTCATTTTAGAGGTATTTGTAACTACACGAATGATATACATTCATTAAAGCATAATAGGTATTTTATTTTTTTCTGAACATCAGCTCATCAACCACTTCAATCTCAAGTATTTATGAATTAAAATTACTTTTTCAAGTCTGAGCAATTTAGAGGCCTATTTGAAAATCATAGAACCATTTAATTTTTAAAGAGATTGAAAGGTGAAAAAGTTTATGTTTTTTTTTGCCCTATATAAAACGGCTATGTCTAGTCGCCATTGGTCAAAATTATTTTTTTTGGCTGAAATTTTTCGATGATCTTGTTGAAGCCCAAAAGAACATTTTTAGGAGGTGGCGCGGAAAAAAATCGAAATTCAAAATATCGCTGGCATCCTAATGTAGTACAAACAAAACTCTATGCAACTTCAGCCCTTCCTTTACCTCTTGGAGAATTGACCAAGGCCGAATACCTCGAAGTGGTAAAATTTCAAACGTCAACGACCCGACGACAGTGACAGTGTTTGGTAAATTACATCCGCATGTAATCTACCTACACCTACTTTATACTTGGTAATTGAAAAATATACACGCATATTGCATATTAGTTTTGCTGATATATCGTACCCAGACCTACACAATGGCAATTAAAATTTATTACGAAATAAGTATAAGAAGACACTTCGATATCACGAAATACTACACATACAAAACAACAACGCACGTACGAAAGTTTGTTGCTAACCTTAATTTACCAGACACGAAACATACAACTTCGATTGCATCGTTTATCATATTACATCCATAATTATAGTGTATGTAAGCTCGCGAACATAAAATGAAATTTGTCGGATAGCAGGTTATAATAATTCAATAGCTCAAGCTGAAAATTACTTTCGTATACGATTAATTTAACATTTACTTATACGAACTTCTATAATACCATATATACTTACGTAGACCTACGACCCCCGTAACCCACATTTTTTGCAGTTTTCAGCACCAAAAGCAACTCCGCATAGATGTATAAAAATGTTTTAGCCAAACCGAAGATATTGCAATTTTAGTAAAATCAAGTACCCAAATTTCCAGAAAAATGATTGAAATACCTCGTAACCCACAGTCACGTTTGAAAATTTCCCCAAGACACAAATAATATTCAAAATTCGACTTAATTCACTTTTAGCAGCGCATGTTTTGCAGAGTATTTCCCAACTCTACGTAAAACAAGACAAATGCGAGAACAACACTTTTTCAAACAAAGGAAGAAGAGGGGGTGAGGTATCTGCCGAAAAAGTCACGAATTTCCGCAGGCATAGATTGCTTATAATGAAAATTTCGTAAAATTGGTTTGTACAAGCACTGTAAAGAATCAAAAGATGAACATTTTGTTTTGAATTTTTCTTATAGTTAGTTGTCATGGGGGGGGGGGGAGAGAAAATTTTGCAACGTTTGCAAGAGTTTATAACGTTTGTAAAACTTTGTAATAGTTAGTAAAAGTTTGTAAGAGTTTGTAAGAGTTTGTAGGAGTTCGCAAAAGTGCCAGAGTTGGCAGGAAGTTGCAAAAGTTTGTAAAACTTTGCAACAGTTTGTAGGAGTTTGCAAGAGTTTGCAAAAGTTCGCACAAATTTGACGGAGTTTTCAAAAGTTTGCAGGAGTTTGCAAGATGTTGCAAGAGTTTGTAAAACTTTTTAATGAGTAGTAAAATTTTGCAGAAGGTTGCAAAAGTTTGCAAAAGTTTAAAAAACTTTGCAAGACTTTGTAAAAATTCTTTAAATTTTGCAAAAGTTTGCAAAACACTGGGACAAGTTGAAAAACTTTTGTAGCTTGCAAAAAATTGCAAAAGTTCATAAGGCTTTGAAAAAATTTGCAAAACTTTGTAAAACTTTGCTGGAGTTTGCAACAACTTGCAATAGTTTGCAATAGGTAGCAAAACTTTGCAAGAAATTGCAAAAGTTAGAAAAAAATAGTATAAGCTGCAAAATTTTTGTAAAATTTTACAATGTGGCGAAAAGTTCCACAAATAAAAAAAATAAAATAAAAAAATCTCTCATTAATTAATCAAGTTGAACCTCTCTTCATGCTTAGGAAGCAGTAAAAAATGAAAAATCACTTCAGAAAGTCTAAAATAGATGAACTGCGTGTGGTTAAAAAATTGGTAAAAAAGACTAAAATTGAAATGCTGCACTCATTCATCCGAAATTTCCATCCTACATCGACTTCAGGACGACGCTTCTGCAAAAAAATTATCTTCATAACATTTTAGGAAATCATAAAAATGTGCAAAATGTGCTAGAATTTTTTCGAAAACCCTCTGAAAATAGGTCCTGCAAAAATTTTGTATTCTTGAGTCAGTTTTGCAAGTTGAAAAAGAAAAGAATTTTTATCACACCATATGAGCTAAAGTGAGCTGATCTCTTTTGACAATATGACAAAGTAAATTCGAATAAAAATAATACTTTCAATATCAAATGTTTGGGGCAAAATCTAACACTTGTTTTCCTTCAATTTTTAATAATTGTTGGACTATTACTTCGAATTCTGTTCATCTGGAACACTCGAATAGCACACATAGCACCCCTAAACGAAATTTACAGATCAAATTTTAAACACGTACTTAAATGGGGGGGGGGAGACGAGGGGGCACATACGGGAATGACAAACTCAAAAAATAGGAAAAGTTTACCAAAAAATTACTGAGGTGAATCGGGGCTGTGAGGAGGTGCAATGGGTTTGAAAAATCAAAACTTTCAAACGGTACAACTGAAAAATACAAAATCTACATAGGTCTTTCTTCAGGCCTCTTCAAGCCTTTTTAAGCATCAATGGCGATGGTGATGGCCTGTTTGAGCAATGTGTGTTCTTTCTTTTTGCCACAGCTGACGAATTACTGACCGCATAGGACCCGAACTGAATGTACGTACCTAACTTCAACTACTCAGCTCAGTTTGGTAGGAAGATAGGGGAGGAACAGCCCTTTTTCAGGGTCAAAACGGGGGAAACCTCCCATATCTCCCCTCCTAATTGAATTCGGAGGATGATTTTTGGATATGCTATGCAGCATTTGATTCTCTATCAATTAGCTCAAAAAGACGCATATTTTATTGTTTTTTAGCCAAATTTATCTTCACTCATGTATATCTGATCCGCCGCCGCCAAACTAAGCCGATTGACTGAATTGGAACGATTTTGGTCGGAATCGAGAGGAATAAATGATTTTAACGTTCCAGGGGGGGGATAAAAAAATGAATAACTGACAAAGCTAAAAATCGTCTTAATGGTCTTCTAGGACCCCAAAACGGATTTTATTGACATCCCCCCTCCCACATCGGCCATTGGTCGATAGAATGTAATAGCCTGGTGTTCATTGATAATATGACATAGAAAATCAGGCTAAAAATACTAGATCAAATAAATATCTGGCATCGCCAAAAATATTCCCAACGATCTTCTAAACACCAAGATGAATTTTCCTGATACTCCCCCCCCCCTACCCCTACAATCATAGCCTAGTTTCCATTGACTATGGTATCGAAAATCGGGCTAAAAATCGTTACAAATTTCTGTAGCAAGGCTTTACATTCCAGACACCTTGTCCAACTACCCAAAGTACATCGTACACGTATTCGTCGAACTTCTTTTTTTCCATACGACCCTGACCCAGCTACACTCACAATACATAGTACAACATACATTATTATAATTTCTGGTTATAACGTCGACGTTGTTAATTAACCGCCGCGCAGCTTCAAAGTGTATAACCTAGGCACGCGGCAAGGCGATATATTATGCAAATAGTCTGCCGTTAATGATGAAATAAAGTTTAAATATTAACACGGACGTCTATTCAAAAGACGGCGGCCGCGGCGCGAAAACGAACGCGGCGTAGTCATGACGAGGTTGTAAATAGGGTGTTTATTGTAGCTCGAGGTGTTCGAATGCAAGCATCTGCGAAAAGTTTTAGGCTACCGCTACGCCAGATAACGGTTACAAGTTAACTCGCATAAAATTTACACGGGGGTTACCAATCTGTTGCTGCTTGCGAAATTTATCGTTATATAATATTTCCGCCGACCAAAAAAGAAAACCATCCAACCGCCGCCGATTCTCGAATCCGGGCCAAGAAAAACCTATCCTAGCCGGTTAAAAATTACTTAACCGTACTCTGCAAATGTCGAGCCGACGCGACCACCACCACCACCATCACCATCATCACCACCATCTTAATTCTGTGCTTCAATCTTTTCGCCATACAGTCGCAATATCGCCGAATATTTAAAACCACTGTTTCGAATAAAATAACTTTTCGGATGAAACTAAAAGTCTAACGGTTATATATGTGTACTTTTTTTTTTTTTTTGTTTGAGCCCCTGTATATTCATCTTTGTAGTATAATCATTTTCAACATAATGTATGGACGAGAGAGAGAGAGAGAGAGAATCTCCGCACAAGCGAGCTGGCTGAGCTATACCGACGACGCTGAGATTTTTATGTATAACTTACTACACCATGTTAATACTTTTTCTTGTACGTTAAACTTTTTAAACGCGATTATATCGCGAGTAGATATACTTTTACACCATCTTCTGGCCGCCTCTACATCCCCTAAAGCCTCTCGCACTCCGCACACACCAGTACATATCTGTTATCATTATTATGAAATATGAATAATGACGTTTATAAATTTCGCGAACGACGAAGGGGCAATCCAAAAAAAAAAACCACACCATCGCGCAACGCAACAATACAAAACAAAAAACTTTCAACATTTTATTCCCATAAACGTAGAAACGCGAATCTTCATCTTCGCTGTAACGCCAAAAAAAAAAAAAACACGACGAGCAAGAAAGAAGCGGAAACGTATTTACGGTGAAATTTCAGATTTATTGAAACGAGAAAATGAAACCAAATTTGAAACCGAAATTTTGAAACTGAATATCTCTTCGTTGCGGCTCCACACCGCGCCCCGCACCGGCCCCAAAATACATACCTCGCAAGACTATACGTTACATTGTACTGTATATTACGTATATATTGTACTTACTATATATATATATATATATATATATCTATCTATATATATATACCTATACAAGCGTAATAATACAAAAACGATGCTATGTTCTTTTGTTGCAGAGAAACATTAAGCAACGGAAGTTTATATTTTTCACCATTTTCGTTGAACGATTTCAGATCCGAAATACATCAGATGACGTATAAATGCGTTTTATCCAATACCGTGGGTACAATTGTATCCAGAGAATGTAAAGTCAAAGCAGGTAAGTCTTTTCCTTTTCCTTTTATATATTGCTTGTAGGTAATTAGGTAGAAGTACCGTAGTAATAATAATGCAACGAAAAAGTTGTATTCATTTGGTATTCATTGTGGTTTCAAATTTCAATTCACAAAACGGTTTCATTCATTCAAATGGCTCGATTTTTGCAATTTTGTGTGTGTGTGTGTGTGTATCTTATCTTTACAAAATGCAAAGGAGCAAAATAAATTGCAATATTTCAATTACTAGCACTAAGAAAGTGCAATCCAACCTATCACCGATTGAGGTGAAATTCACTCGCCCAAAATGTTAGTTTTGATATGAAAACACTACAAAAAAAAAGTATTGACGCGTTCCCCGCACCTCGACCCGAGTATCGTGGCCGTATATTATGCTCAAAATTAAATATTTTCTATCTCCGGGCGAGAGAGAGAGGGAATCAATAAGTTTGAAAATTATTACTCAAAATCGAGACCTTCCAAATGTTACAGAAAATCTGAGACCTGGCACTTTAAATATTTGTATAAAATAAAGTATTAGTAGCTTGTGTGGCCTGTACCCTACCTTAAATATTACCCAACATATACCGGGTTTCGTAACTTTGGAATCATCCCTCAGGCATAATTTATACAGGGTGTTCTATCTCCATAGTACCTCCTTCATACCACACGTAGAACAACATAAGTTGCACTCATGTAGCATGGGTTGCGTTTACAAAATATTGCAGGGGCTGTGCTATAGGCATTTGAATTTGTTATTTTCAAAAAATTCCAATTTAGGAACTAAAAGTGGTGAAGATGTGAAGTTTACGCCAAAATGTGGCGAATACAATGTAGTATTTTCGGTAAAAAAAAATTAGGGGCATGGGTGGTGTGGTTCGTAAAATGTAACGAAATAAAAGTAAAAAAATGTTTGAAAATTTTTGTTCATAACTTTTTGAAAAGCCAGTTTAAGTACCCAATTTAAAAAATTTTCTTGAAGTAACAAGGTATCCTCCACCACTTGGCATAAATAAATTTTCTCTAAATTGTTTAAATATGTTGGAAAAAAATTATTTTGTTAAAATTTTTTCTCATTTTTCTAAAAAAAAAAATCCATGGAAATAGAAATTTCAACAAATAGGCCTTCTTATTGAAATATTCAATTAATGCAGAGAAATTATATCAAAATCGAGTAACTGTTTTAATGAAGGAAAGTTTTTTGACGAAATTTATTTTTCATGAAAAATTCTTCGTCTGATAAAAAAGGAAAACAATTTTACAAAACAATTTTTTCCGACATATCTCAACAAGCTGGAGAAAATTTAATTACGCTAAGCGATGAAGGGTACCTTATTACTTCTAGAAATTTTTTAATTTAGACATGAATGAATTTTATTCCAAGGTAATGGCGAAATTTAAGTAATTTTTTATTCGTATTGAGATGAGTAAATAGTTCATAAATGTTTGTAACAATTATCTAGGATCACAAAGTGAATTTTGTTCATAACCCTCACCACCTATTGTCGCAGATTGCACAAACATATATTTGGAATATGAAATTTTATGGAATTGAAAATTTTTTCACGGCTGGTACTGTCCCTGAAAAAGGAGGTGGTGGAAGTGTTTCATAGTAAACCTATCGACTTTTCATTTCTGTATAATTAAAAACATATATCAATCAAGCAGAGAATTCAGTAATCATATAGCTGAGACGAACAAGAACGTTCCTTGATCCAAGTTGGGGGGGGGGGGGGGGGTAAAATGTTACTTAATAGTGATTCCAACTTCTTTTTTAGCCTGATTTTTTATAATTTATTGTCAATGAAAACCAGGCTATTACGATCCAATAACCACGATCATTTTTGCCTTATCAGATATATTGTTATTCCATCCAACCCCCTCCCCTTATTGAAAAGTTATTTGCTCAGCTCAATACTGACTAAAATCGATCAAATTTAGGAAATAAGCTTCAATTGGCGACGAATTTGATATTCTGGAGTGGAGATGACTTCAGGTCAAAATTCACTTGTGCGGGGAGGGGGTGCTGAGGGATTAAAATGGCAAAAATTGTTCCTTTTTAAGTCAATCGATAGGAAATCCAATAGTTGCATAAAATATCCAAAAATCATTCTCCTAGGTCAATTAGGAGAGGAGATATGAGGGTTTCCTTATTTTTGACATTGAGCTAGGAAGTCAAATATCATTATGTACATTTAATAGGGGCCCTACATGTACCTTTTGGAGGTTTCATATTTCATGCAAATCATACTGAGAAAATATGTAAATTTTCATCTGAAAACCATCTCTGGTAGATATGACAACGTTGGCATCGCGTTTTACATCTCACAAAGAATGAACCGTTGGTTGTATTTACGGCAAACCAGATAGGCAACTTATTCAACATCTCTGTTCAATGTAATTCAATTTAACCATGCGAGACCAGAAAACAGGTCTCATAACGTTTCCTCTTTCAACCCTATATCTCCATCAATGTCACATATCCTGGATGCTATTGGCAAATTTTTATCCTCGCCTCACTTCGTACCTAGAAAATATACACTTTGGCAGATTACTTCACCCTTTTCCCCACAGAAACTTTTCACTCGCGCAGTTTGTACATAAATTAAGCCTGAGGGATGATTCCAACGTTATGAGATCCGGTTTATTTTGGATTACTTTATTTTATACAAATAATAAAAGTGCCAGATCTCAGATTATGTGTAATATTTAGAGGGTCTCGCAAATGATGAATTCACAAAATGTGCTGATTTCCCGCTCTCTCTCCACCTCTCGAACTACTAACACAAAATTTTCATTTAAATTGTACCCATAATGAATATGAACTACTCACCGATTTGATGTGAAAATTTTAATACCGGTATATCCACGTGTTTCGCGTGAAACTTCAACGCTTCTAAAACAAAACATTAAAAATTTTATTAATCGTTAGAAAAAATAATTAATACCTATATTTAAATGGAAAAAAATTTCATTTCACATCGAACGAACGTAATAATTCCTCGTCGAGGCCAAATCTATAAAATATGTATACATCGTTCGACCAGAGAATTTTCTTGCAATGAAAAAGTTTTTCAAAAATACAACAGCAGCCTAAATTTCTTCTAGTACATAAATAAATTTTCAATCTATTCGTATAAAATATTCAAAAAAGTAATAATAAAACTTACCAGTGAGTTTGTTTGAAAAATATTCGATGTTTATGTAATAAATCGAATGAATAGTGTATTAGTTGCTCGGTATAGTTTACAAAGAATTTGATTGAATATTTGATACGTTACTATGCTGTATAAAAGCGCAATACAACGTATTTTCGACGGTTAAGACAGAAAATAAATTTAGTATACGAAAAAAAAAAGAGTTTGTTTTTTGACGTGCTTATATACAAGGCCGGTAAAAAGAAAAAAAAATGAAACGTAAGCAAAATCTTTTTTTACATGTATTTTTTATACAAAATTTCTATCGACATTTAAAGAACATGTACTTAAACACAGAAAACGGATTTCGCTTATGAAAAAAAAACAAACGATCAAATTTTTACAGATATAATGTACGCAGTCGACATTCAAGTATCGAATGTTTACGTTATAAAAGGAAACGTTGCAATGATGAGATGTTCGGTGCCACCATCCATACGTTTAAATCTATTTAACATTAATTGGCTGAAAGATGATCCTCAAGAAGGCAGAAGTATAATCACACCGGGAGGTAGATACGTACAAACGAACAACGGCGAATTGCATATCAGAGATATTACCGGTGACGACTCCGCAGTACGTTTTTATTGTCAATTAACCAACAAATTAACCGATGAGCGTTATTTTAGTCAACCAGGCCACATAATCGTCTCAGGTATGATTATAACTTGCTACGTAAAACCACAACTCGTCTAGTACGAGCTTTTCAACTTAAACGTTGCTCAAACCCTATCAAAATTCACGAAAAGTGGAAATTTTGTATACATAGGTAATTTGCAGTATGCATTTCAATATTCCTCAATTTCTCCAAAAATCCATGCATATTTTGCTCCCTTTTGGTTTTTTGGCAATAACTTCTCAATAAAAATGCATTTACAATAAAAAAAAAAAAAGGATACAAAGAGGCTGCTTTGACTTTTTTCCATAGGAGGTCGTAAGGAAGAGCTAGGGCGTACAGAAAAAAAAAAACTTTTGAAAATCAGCAATTGATAGAAATAATTCTCAAAAATCTGCCTAATTCACTTTTAGGAGCATTTTTCTAGCGCAATACTTCCCATTGTTGTGTAAAAAAAAACCACTTTTTTCTTTCTTTCAAAGAAAAATTCTAAATCATGGGGTCAAAATTTTAACATTTAGTGCAAAAATAATTCCTAATCATGTTTCATCGCAAATTTTGAACCAAAAACTAAAAATTGAAAACGTTTTTAGTACTCTTCTCAATTTTTTTTAATTTTTTAATTTTTTCAAGTTTTTTATTTTCTACTTTTCAATTCTTTTGGTTTTTTTTTTATTACTTTCGTTATTAGATTTTTTAATTATTTTTATTTCAACTTTTTTCAATTTATAATTTTTTGAATTAGACATATCCGTGTTAACATTTTTAACATACAAGCCCAAAAAGCATCTCGCTTGTTTCATCTAAAAAATTTTTTTTAATTTTTCAATTGTGTAATTTAAAATTTTTTTATTATTTTTATTTTTACCTTCAATAATTGACAATTTTATTAATTCGACATATCCAAATTAATGTTTTAACATAAAGTCGAAAAATAATCCAAATCTGAAGCAGTGTTCCCAACCTTGAATTTTAACGCCAAATTCCCATTTTCAACATTAAAATATTATATTTTTTAAAATAAAATTCCATTCTTCGAAATTATTAGGGAAATTTCACGCAAAAACCACTGCGATTGGTAACACTGCAAAAACGTTTAGATTCTGACCCCCAACCCCGTAAGACATCCATGTCAACGAGAAAAATGTAAGAACGTTTCTTTTCTTAAAGCGGAGGGCTGCGGCTACCGTTCAAAAAGTTACAACTTTCTCAAGGGATAAATTCGCTACGCTAAAAAATTCGAAAAATTGGTTCAGATAAACGGTGTAGGGCGTTAAAAGACAAACATTATCGTTACTATAATTATTTCCCAAAAGGTCGTGGGGCGGAGCTGAGGCGAAATTAAAAAAAAGTGACATTTGGAAATTCCTCTTTACATAAATAATTTACGCTTAGGCGAGTCTGATATAAAATTCGGCGAACCAGTAATTGAACACAGGGGTTTTTGTGCTCGCAGAATCCGATTCTGAGAACCATTTAAACGTTGGCCCCAAATTGGGCTTTCAAAGAGTAGGTTTAAAATCCAAAATTTAACAAATTTTAGACATTAGTACCGGATTTACAAAGCTTCAAAATTATCTCAGACCTTAATAGTTTCAAGAATCCAAAAACAGTACATTTAAAAATCCCTAAACCTAATTCAAGACACCTTTTTGAGTGCATTTTACAAAATTTTTAAATTTGAACACTCCACTTTTGGGCCAGATTTGAGTCCAAAAACTAAAAACTATCATTCAACGAGCACAACAGATTTTTGACGTCGTAAACCAACAAGCGTTGTCCAAAATTTGGCAAATTTTTGAATTTTAAACCACCCCTTTAAAAGCTTAATTGGGGGCCAGCGCCCAAATAGAATTAAAATAACGAAAATGGATGTCTTTCAACGGCTCTACCAACATTTGTTGTGAAACAATTTTTTGAATTTTTTAGCATAATCGGCTTCACCCTTGAGAACGTTGCAATTTTTTGAACGGCGACCTCAGCCCCCTGACCCATTTTGAAGGAATGGTACGATTCTTACATTTTTGGCATTTTGTATGATGGTGGGAAGTACTATGCAAGAAAAATGCTCCAAATAGAGAAGTGAGCAGATTTTTGAAAATTATTCATGTCAATTAAACATTTTCAAAAATGATTTTTTGACATGGATATGTCTTAAGACTGGGGGTAATTTTGTGAAGATGTAACGTATTTGATGTAATGTTTTAATGTAACGTTTATGATGTTAACTAAAAAGAAAATAATAAAAAATAACAGAAATTGAATAATAAAAAATAATAAAAAAATAATGAAATTATATAATAAAAATAATTTTAAAATAAATAAAATTCAAAAAAATTAAAAATTGGAAAAATAAAAAAAATATATAAAATTAAAAAATAAATAAAATTAAAAAAAACTAAAAATTAAAAAAATAAAAAAAATTATAAAATTTAAAAAATAAAAAAATTTGAAAAATAAAAAAAACAATGACTTTTGCAATAACTGTTGAAATATTTACATGAATATAGAATTGAAAAAATCAATAAACTAAAAATTAAAAACAGACAAAAAAATAAAAAAATTTGAAAAATAAAAAAAAAGGGTTACTTTTGTACTTTACGTTAAAATGTTGATATGGATGTGTAGTTTAAATAATTTAGACATAGAAAAAATTGAAAAAAATAAAGGAATAGAAAAATTTTAAAATAAAAAAAAAATTGAAGTTTCTGATTTTTGAGTTGAAGTTTTTGATTCAATACCTGTGATGATGGATGATTATGAATAATTTTTACACTAAATTTTTCTAAACGCCCTACCTCCTCCCCATTACCTCTGGGCAGGAAAAATCAAAGCAGTAAAAATGTTTGTCTTTTGACGCTATTCAAAAAAAATCGAATTTTTTACCCCCTTGCCCCCCATAAGGGAGGGGCAAATATTACATGACTTTTAGAGAAGTTCAGTACCTATTAGGAAATGTCCGCTTTCCGTGAATTTTGATCGGGTTCAAACCTGAAAAGCCTGCTCTAGTCGCGTCACGTCACGTTTGTGGAAATTTCCATCTTACGTATAATCAACGATCATGTTTACAGAATCTGAAAACGCCGCGATGCCTAAAATAGAATACAGTTCTTCTAACGTTCAAGCATATGCTGGCGATTCGGTTGATTTAATCTGCGTAGCTCAAGCGTATCCTCCACCCAGCTATAGGTAAGGTAAACTATTCATCGCATAAATAAATAGCCACTCATTCGACTGTTAAAAATATACACCATAAAATCTTAACGCTTTGCTTTGTGGGCGGTCCGGTTGGTCGGCAAAAAATCAACTTTATGAAAACTTTTCCAAACGAACCAACTAATTTAATTAAATTCAACTTCGTAACTGCTAAATAAAAAGAAGTTTTCCGAAATTACCAAAGTTGTAAAAGTGAAAACTCCGCCTTTTTGGATTTTTTTTTTCACATCTTCTTTTCACCATCTTCGCTCCTTGTAATAAACTTTTTGAATAGCAGAATTATAAAGATTTCTTTCATATTCGCAAAAAAAGAAGGGGGAAAAACAGGAGCGAAAAAAAAGTAATTAAAAGACCAAACCCGTCGAGGAGTAATTTTGGCGTGAATATAGTAAAAATTGCTTTTATTAACGTATAATTTTTTTTCTCTCTATTTTTACTACTCTCGTATACTTTCGAAACAATCGTAAATTAGAAATGTTCTAGACCAAACTTATTGCGATTTTGATTTTCAGGTGGTATCACGAAGTCGCCGGTTCGCTTCAAGAAATCAGAAGCGGAGCTGCTGTTTATATCAGACCGCAAATGTCTGTGTTACAATTTCCACGAGTACAGGGTAGCGATAGTTCTTTGTACGTTTGTATGGTCAGCAATAGTATGGGCGAGGATAAGAAAGAAATGAAGCTGACCGTGCATTCCTCATTAATCGCTTTTATTCGACCACAGAAACAGGTACCACAGATGTAACTCGAATTATTAGAGCTTATCAGATACCCACACAATTATTTTGAACCTCGAAATTAAATTCATATCTAATTTACTTTTCAAGGTAGTCGATTCGGCTTCCCAAGCAATATTCAATTGTTCAGTACAGGGAGGTATAGGGGATACGGCGATATACTGGTTGAAAGATGGCGAACGTTTATACGACAGTTACAATATCGAAATAAAAAATAAAGGTGAAACGTTATCATTGAAAAGTGTAGGTCGTAATGATAGCGGTATGTACCAATGTTTTGCTCAAAATCAAGAAGAGACTGCTCAAGCAGCAGCTCAACTCATACTTGGAGGTATACAATATATGTCACTTTATATATTTTATTCTCGCCATCAAACGTGAATAGTACATACAATAATAAAAATTTCTGCAAAAATTTTAGACGTTTCGCCGGAATTTCAAGACACATTTATAGAAGAAACACTGCAACCAGGACTTCCGGTATCACTACGATGCATCGCTAATGGAAACCCACCACCGAGAATCAACTGGTATTTGGACGGAGGGGTGATACACGCCGGTGATGGATTTTTTATCGGTACATTTCTCGATTCGAAAGGTAAATGGAACGCTCTCTATTGTAAAATTGTTCAACTATTTTTATAATTCGGTTCCTGATGGGTAGTAAAGATTGCTCAAGACTCTTCGCTAGCGTATTGCAACTACATACTATTTTCTATTTTTTTATTTTTTTTTTTTTGGGGAGAAAAGTTTGAGAAAAAAATTACAAGATAATTTACAGTTAAGAGAACAACTTGAAAAAGAATAATTTGTTGATCACTTCCTTGATTTTTTTACAGCCTGTATTGCAAATTTTTTCAATTCAGAAAAATTAAAAAATATAGAAACAAAGGAATTAACATTTTAGGAAATATTTGCCATGAACATTTTTTACATTAAAACCCACTGGAGCAAATTGATCTTTTTTTTTTCAAAACTACAAAAAATTTCAAACAATCTAAAGAATAGAATTGGCTTTTGATGAAACTCTGAAAAAAAAAATAAATAAATAGATACGCATTATTAAATAACAGAGGAGAGGAAGGGCTTGAAAAATGGTAGAAAACTGTACTAAACAATGAAAACAACTGTTCAAAATCAACGAGAATCGGATAAAAATGAATAAAAAGTGCAGAAAATTAATCAAAAATAATGTAAAAAATTTAAGCACTTTTCCCCTTTCAGGGAAAAATTCTAGGTCATTTTTAACATATAGCGCAAAAATCATTCATCATTATCTTTCATCCCGAATTTTTGATCAAAAACTTCATATCAAAAACGTTTACTCTTTCACTTCACTCTATTTTGATATCTAATTTTATTATCGTCTATAACAAAATAAAAATTATACCAAAATCACATCAAACGATCCTGAAGAAGTCCTGGCTGATGACCGTGAAAAAATTCAAAATATACTATCCTTTGTGATCAAAACTGGACTAAAACCTCTTCTTTAAACAACTGTCCATTCAATACGCCTCTGTTCTCCGTCGCAAAACATGGCGTTAAGAAAGAAAAAAAAAACATCTTGTTTTCAGAAAACGACCCCCTACTTTAAGACATATCCATGTCAAAACGGAGAAAAAATTGTACCAACTACGTTAAAATATCAAAACTTACCTACACTCTTTCAATGTTTACTCTTTTCAAAATTTTTAAAATTTTTTATTTTTTTTATTTTGAAGTTTTTTATTTTTTATTTTCCTTTATTTATCATTTTTCTTCAATAGTTCAATTTTTATATTTTTTATTTTTCATTTTTTATTTTTATTTTTTTATTATTTAGTTTTTTTTTAGTTGAACAAACGCATAAAAAAATCATAAAAAAATAAAAAATAGTCAAATATTAACCTTAACTATAAAAAAAAAAAAAAACAATGAAAATTTTTGAAGATTTGGAAAAATTTTTTGAAAATGGGTGGAAATTGATCATCAAAAGTTGGATACAAAATGGATAAAATGACTAAAAAGTGCTGAAAATTGATCAAAAACCAGAAAATATTGTACAAAAATGGGTAAAACTTTACCTAAATCATGAAAAAAAAAATCGTTAAAAAATCATAAAAAATTAGTAAAAATTTGATAGAAATTACTAAAAAGTGCCGAAAATATATTAAAAATCATGAAAAGATGTTAGTGAAAACAGAAACAATGAAAGTTTTTGAAAATATAAAATAATTTCACGCAAATGGATGAAAATTTACCTAAAATTTGAAACAAAGCACAAAAGATAGGTAAAAAATCTTTAAAAATTATCGAAACCTGGGTAAAAAATTGGCTAAAATGGGTAAAACGTGAAGAAAATTGATTGAAAATCGCTGGAAAATGTTGAAAAACTGCTCAAAATTGACTTACATTTTGAAAAAAAAATTATCTAAAATTAAGCAAAAATGAGTAAATAGTGCAACAAATCGACTAAAAATCATGAAAAAGTGATGATTAAATGGGTAACAATTGACCGAAATTATAAAAACTTGAAAATCAACAGTCGAAGTCAACTTCATCGTTCATTCAACTTTTGTAAAGGCGGTTACTCTATCCTTGCTTTTTAAAACAAAATTCGTCTTCAATAATTATCAAATACTCATAAGCTCAGATATTTCAACATTAAATCTATAACCAAATTTCAGCTTATAAAACCAATTCTTCACTTCCCTTTCATATTTTACTTTTATTTTTTTCTCAGCGAAATAAAAATTATAAAATCATCTTTGCGCTAGCTTTTTCAGTAAAACTCACATTCAAATGAGTAATAAGACAGAAAATTATCGTGATTAGCAACACTTAAAGAAAAAGGGAAAAAATGTGACGACTTTTCGTGATGGTTAAAAGCGATGATTTAACATGTCAATTTCCATAAAACGATCTCACCCACCCCCTTCTTCCAAAATATATCCATGTCAAAAAACAAACGTGAAAAAAGTGCAAAAAGTGACATTTTTTAAAGAACTTCAGAAAAGAGGGTACAGGTGAAAATATTCTGTTAATGATTATTTTGGGCATAATATGCATAATAATTCCATTTTTGGAAATATTTTTCAAAATAAAAATTAATTTTTTACAATCTTCGTATTTGAATGAGTATTTCTAGATGAAAAAATTGAGTTCTAAAAACTGGAATATTTATCACGTTATTTTGAGGTTAGTTCACAATTATGCTGATTTTCGTGACTTATTATGATCATTGAAAATTGAAAAAAAAAAAAACATCACTTCGCGATGCTTATTCAGTCGAGATCCCCAAAAGGCACATATGGGATGCCGGCTTCCTAGTCGAATGGGGGGGGGGGAGTTACACGAGAAATAAACTCCAAAAATAAGAAAAAACGCTAAAAAAACCGTGTTTTTAAGGCTGTGAAGGGGATGCAATGAGGCTGAAAAGTCAAGACCCCCAAAAGGCAAGTGAAGGGTCCCTACTGAATCTACATACCTAATTTCAAGTTGCTGATTCAGTTTGGATGGGAGTTATGCCTTCCCCTCATCCGTCTTCGGTCGATAGACAGCAATAGCTTGGTTTCCATTGATAATATGACATAGAAAATCAGGCTAAAAAAAAGTAGCTCACCCTATGATGCACTCCGAGATAATAATTGAATTCTGATATTTCTTCAATTTTAATAATTCTACACTAATTTTAAAAACGATAAAATGCTTTTGTACATTTTTTAAATTTTTTTTTAAACCCATCTGATACATTTCAGGAAACGTCGTAGGCCATTTAAATGTAACCAGCGCACGATTAGAACACGGAGGATTGTACACATGTAAAGCAAGAAATTTTCTAGGAGTTGTTGAACATTCAGCCATGCTCAACATTTATGGTAATTTTCAATTACGCGATAGGTAAGACAGCAATCAATACCACATACTCAAACGATACAATTATTTCAGGTCCCCCGACATCGAGACCACCTCTAAACCTGACCGCCGTCTCAGGCACAAGTATCCAACTACGTTGCCCAGTATCCGGATTTCCAATCACTTCTACGACATGGTACTACGATAATGAAGCCATTACAGACCAAACAACGAGAAAAAAATTCAATAACGGAACTTTACTGCTTACCCATTTGGAGGAGGAACGCGATAAGGGTAAATACACATGTAACGTGTACAATCAACAAGGAATGATGTCGACGGGAATAATCTTTCTAAATATAATGGGTAAGTCATGAGATGACTCGATTGCATCGACATTAAACCAACAACGTTATTAAATTTTCCACCTTTGTTGCACAGCTCCGCCAGAAATAATGCCTTTCCATCCGTCTAATAATTTGAAAGAAGGAGGCAAAACAAATTTAGTGTGTTCGGTTACTTCGGGAGATTCGCCAATTACATTCGCATGGAGAAAAGATGGTAAACCATTGCCTGATGATCCCGATACTCACGAACATGTCACTGACATGATCAGTACTTTGAGGTTAAATAATTTGGCTGCTCGACATACCGGTCAATACACTTGTATCGCAACTAATCCAGCAGCCACTGCTAATTATACTGTTAGACTCATTGTTAAAGGTAAGCTGTAGGATAAACCAAGTGGGAAAAATTATGCAACTTTAACAACGATCGATACAATTTGAATTAATTCCAGCATCGCCGGTTTGGTCAATCGAACCGCAAGATACTACGGTTTTGTATCATCATTCTGTGGTAATAAACTGTCAAGCGAGTGGATTTCCAACACCTCGTGTTGTTTGGACTAAATCAAAAGGTAAGTGTATAAATTAGGCTTATTTTTCCCATATATGTACTTTCATTGTTCTCAAATTGATTGTTTTATTTTTCAGAAAAGAAAAACGATTTCACTCCGCTGGAGCCAAATCCTCGTTTATTTCTCTATAGTAATGGTAGCATTGGGATTAAAAATGCTGAAAGGCAGCACGAAGGGTATTACGAATGTCGAGCTGATAACGATATTGGAGCACCTATTTCGAAAACCATCTTCTTAAAAGTCAACAGTAAGATTGTCACGATCGAATCGCATACCAAACATATTTGCCTACATCGGAAGATGAATCCTTTCGTAATTCTGTAAATTATTCAGTTCCAGCTCATTTTCGAATTAAAAATCTAAACCAAAGTGAAATTGCTGGTCGTAACGTTGTACTGACTTGCGAAGCAGAAGGCGAACTCCCAATAGGTATTACTTGGAATTCTTCGCCTAATATGGTCGTATATACCAAGCAAACTCCAAACAGTGTAATATCCGAATTACACTTGGATTATTTGACTAAACGACACGCCGGAGTATATCGCTGTACAGCCACAAATCGATTCGGACAAGATTACATGATAATTCATTTAAGCGTTAAAGGTACATAAAAACGATTACTCTACACTGAGAATAAACGTTCTCGGCCAATAAATGCCAATACATTTCGTAGAACCACCAGAATCTCCGCAGAACGTCGAAATAATTGAAGCAGGAAGTCGCTGGTTGAAAATAAATTGGACATCGACATTCAATGATAACATATACTACATCATACAATACAGATCATTACACGAAACAAATTGGAGTAATATGACAACACCCAATGCAGCTCAAATTAATCAAGTCGATTCGCTGATACCGAATACCGTTTACCTAATTCGAGTAATCGCTGTAAATGAAGTTGGAAAAAGCAAAGCAAGCATTGAAATTACTGGCAAAACAACTCAAGAAGGTAAAAAAAATAAAAACATCGTAAAGAGTTGCTTTTTATTCATACACAAGAAATAGGCCACAGCTCACGTCCTTGCTTCGCTAGGGCTGCTCGCAATGAGAAAAATTCACCAAAAAAACGCATTTTTGAGGCTGTTAAGGTGTGCAATTAAGCTGAAAAGTCGAGAACCCCAAAAGGCACATCGAGGACGTATACTAAATCTATATACCAAATTTCAAGTACCTAGCTCAATTTGAAAGGGAGAGAAGCGTTACGACAAACTCAACAAATACGAAAACCCACCCAAAAAAAAACCACATTTCTTGGCTGTAAAGGGGCGCAATGGGTTTGAAAGGAATTTCAACTTCCTGCCTCAATTTGGAGGGTAGATAAAGAAGGAAGGGCCCTTTTTCAAGGTCAAAAAGGGGAAACCCTCATATCACCCAATTTAATCGACCTTGGAGGCTGATTTTTGGGTATGTTATACAACTATAGATTCTTTATAAATTGCCTCAAAAAAGATCAATTTTTGCGGTTTAAGCCCCTCAGCACTTCATCTCCCAAATATAAGCATGACTAAATTTTGACTCAAGGTCGTCTCCACTCATATATATCTAATCCGCCGTCTAACTGAGCTGACTGGCCGAATTGAAGCGATTTTAGTCGATTTCGAGCAGAGTAAATTTTAGACTTTGGGCAAAGATCGACCAAAAAACAAAATTTTCAGTTCAATCCACCAAAAAGCACATGTAGGCCCTCTTACTAAATGTTCATACCAAATTTCAACTTTCTAGCTCAATTGGGGAAGGGGGAAGGTATGCGAGGAACACACTCAAAACCTAAGAAAAACTGACAACAAAAACACATTTTAGGGACTGTGGTAGGGGGAGGGTGCAATGGCGCCGAAAAGTCGAGACCTCCAAAAGGCACGTCTAGGGTCTTCACTAAATGTACATACCTAATTTCAATTTCTTAGCTAAAGTTAAAGGGGAGTTATGCGAGGAATAAACTTAGAAAATAAGAAAAATATACCAAAAAGCTGCAATTTCGGATCTGCAAGGGGAGGGGGGTGTCATTAAGGCTCAATAGTTCAGTCCCCTCAGAAAAAGGCATATCTAGGGCTTCTACTGCCAAATTTCAACTCAATTTAGAAGACGTGATAGGAAAGGAACAGCCATTTTTTAAGGCCAATGGGGGGGTCCCCTCTTTTATACCCCCTCCTAATTAACCTAGGAAGCTGATTTTTGGGTATGTTAAACAACTTTGAATTCTTTGTCGATTCGTTGAAAAAGAAACGATTTTTGCGATTTTAGCCCCATAGAACCCGCTTCCTCAGACTTGGGAACAATTGAATATTGACCAAAGGTCAACCCCCCACTCCAGAATATCAAATTCGCCGCCAATCGAAGCCTACTGCCAAAATTTGACAACATTTGGTCAGTATTGAGCTGGGCTAATGATTTTTAGTTTCGGGATAAAAAATTAAATAACTAAATAACATGTCCAAATATGGCCGTAATGATCTTCAAAGGGATTTCATTGATATCCTCTCCCCCTCCTCTCATCCGCCCAAGGTCGGTAGACCGTAATAGCTTGGTTTTCATTGACAATATGGCATAAAAAAATCAGGCCAAAAATAAGAAAAACTGACCAAACAAAAAGAATTTTCTGGGTTTTGAGGAGGTACGCTGGGGCTGAAAGGTTGAAACCCCCCAAAAGGCACATTCAAAGTTTCCATTAAATGTACATACCAAATTTCAATAGCTGAAGATGTGTATGGAGCATCCTTTTTTTGGGATCTTTAAAGGGAAAACTCCTCTTTACTTCCCTTCCAACCAACGTAGAAGGTTGATTTTTGGATATAAAATACTATTTTCGATTCTCAATCGATAAATTAAAAGTTCAACAATTTTTGCAATTTTAGCCAATCAGCACCCCCTTCCTCAAGTTTTGGCACAACTGAATTTTAATCCAAGGTCATCGCCACTTAAAAATATCAAATTCTCTACCAATTTAAGTCTACTGCCCAAATTTCACCGATTTCGGTTGGTATTGAGTCGAGTAAATGATTTGTAGTGGGGGTGGGGAGGAGAGATGGATCGGCGAAATAAATATTTCCAAAAAATGGTTCCAATGATCTGTTAAGACTTCGAAACGGATTTTGTTGATACTTTCTCCTCCACCTCACGTAGATCGATAGTCCATAACATCCTGATTTTCACCGACAGTAATAATGAGAAAAACCAGGCTAAAAAATATAAATAACTTTTTTTCAAATTAGTTTCGGAACTAAAACTTTTTTCGTCATTTTTCCAGCACCCAGTGGTCATCCGACGGATATTTCTATTGAAAAAATCAGCACAGATACGATTATCCTGAGATGGAAAGTAAGAATATTTGCCTACATTTCGACGATTCTTTGGGTACATGCGAAAAAAAAAAGAAAACATTTAAAATAACTGACAAAACTTCTAGGTTCTTTCGCCGGAATTTTGGAACGGTGAACTTCTCGGATACAGGATATTTTTCATCGAAATCAATCGTAATTCCAATCCAAGGAGTAAAACGATCCGTAACGTGGACGCGAATCGTGTAACAATTCATAATTTAAGACCGTACACAACTTACGATATTAATATCAAAGCATTCAATCAAATAGGTGAAGGACCATCTTCTCCATCTCTGACAGCTACTACTTTAGAATCAAGTAAATACAATACATTTATGGTTAAGTAATTCAACAATGATGTAATTATCTCGAGATGAAATTTAAAATATTCTAAAATTCTCAGCTCCAACGAGTGCTCCTCAAAATGTTCACTGTGTAGCATCGTCATCGGAAAGTCTTCGAGTACGTTGGGATAAACCACCATCCCAGCATTGGAATGGACTATTACAAGGGTATAAAATCTCGTATCAGCAATTCAACCCAAAACCAGGTACTATAATGATGTTAATTATTATCCTCATAACGGTTCATTATGACCAGAATAATTTTCCAGGGATTAAAGTATACACGGAATACAAAAAGACTTCGAGTTTAGAAACCATAATCCATGGGCTGAAAAAATACACCAATTACAGTATCCGAGTACTGGCAACTACAAATGCTGGAGACGGAGTCCAATCATCTCAAGTACAATGTGTTACAATGGAAGATGGTAGGATACCCTACAACGACTCCCTTTCATATTAAAAAAACAGTTTACAAATTTTATATTCGCGTCTGTTCAGTACCAGGAGCTCCGGATGAAATCAAAGCTTTAGTAATGTCTTCGGATAGTGTTATGCTGGTGTGGAATCCGCCAAAAGAACCAGGTGGAAAAATTCTTAAATACAATGTTTATGTACAAAGTGATGGTGAGGTTGGTTGAACTAGGTAATTTCTACTAAGAAAATCTTTCATTCGCCTTGAGATGAATAATTTTTTTTCTTCGTCATTATCAAGGAACCACGTAAAGAAACAGTATTTGGGGATGAAATAACACGACATATTTTTCGTAAATTGATGGAATTTCGTAAATACGAATTTTGGATCACGGCTTCGACCATCATCGGTGAAGGACAATCGAGTATAAAGGTATCCCAAGTTCTTTCCTCACAAAGTAAGCTCCCTTTTTTCAATACAAATAAGAATTATTTTTTTCAATTTTAAATTAATCAATATTCAAATAACATTCAGTATCAGCCAAAATATCATCTTTTTCTAAAACTGTAATTGGAGTTGTTGGATCGCATTTGACCCTAGAGTGTAACGCCGTTGGTCTGCCAACCCCATCGTGTAACTGGAAAAAACTCGTTTCTTCGTTTTTACCTTCTGATTCAAAGTAAAGTATATTATTATTCATAAGCCGACTGTTTTAATGCAAAATTGTGGAATCATTGAATGTAAATTATTTGCTGTAGAATTCTACTCGATAAGAGTTTATGGATATCAGAACTGAAACCAGAAGACGCTGGAAATTATTCTTGTCGTGCCGAAAACGTTTATGGAGGCGATACAGTTACCTACGATGTAATTATTGTACAAACTCCAGCTGCTCCAGTTTTGCAATTTGTTTCATCTACCAAACAGACCATTACATTGAAGTGGAAAACTCAAGGAGACGGAGGCAGTCCTATTTCAGGTACAAACACGACTTTTAGATACTTTAAAAATACTCAACTTCGTGTGAATTCTTTTTACAAAAAATTTCTCTCACAGGTCACGTGATTTTTGCTCAAAATGATAACGAAGAATTATCCATATTTGTTGACGCCGAAAAAACTACCTACACGGTAATGAATCTAAAATGCGGTACAAAATATTCTTTCCAAGTAGAGACGTTAAACAGTGTTGGTCGTAGCGAAAAAAGTAATACAATTAGTGCCAAGACCAGAGGAGATGGTAATTTAATAATATTTCCTGCAGTAAATTTCATAGCACGTGGAAATTTACACAATGATTTGTTCATAGTTCCGGAATCTTTCACCGATAATGAATTATTTTTTGTCAATTCAACGAGTGTTACGCTATTTCTGGATGGATGGCCCGAAAAGGAATGTTCCATTCAATATTTTGCCATCATGTATAAACTGAAAGATAATTGGATTCCAGTAGGCAGAGGACATCTTTTACCCCAACCTACTACAATATCTAATCTGATTCCAGCTTCATTGTACACGGTGAAAATTACAGCTCATAATGAAGCTGGAAAAACATCGCAAAACTTTGCTGTGATTACCAGATCACTAAATGGAGGTACGAGTCGATAATGTTTACTTTTTAATAACTTATTCTTGCATTTAAATAGGAATTATTGCTACAGAAATAGTTCCAATTGAACTGGTCGATCAGTCACGAGTCTCAATTATTTCCCAATTGAACTTCATCATTCCGCTAGTTTCTGGAATCATTTGTCTAATCTCACTCGTCGTTTGTGCAGTCATTTTAATAAAGAGACGGTCAGTAATATGCTAGCATATTAAATAAGAATCATCCCAAGCATAATAATGATCCTTATTTTGTTTACTGCACACAACAGGAAGGTGTATGCTCAATATAAATCGGGAGAAACAACATTAAATAATAGCAGAGCAGAACTAGAACACCCACCAACTACTCATCCAATTCCAATTCATCCTCAAAATACCTATTCACCTTCGCACGTGTTACGAAAAAATTCATCACTTAGTATGCATAAAGATAACATAGATGGTAATGAGATTATCATTCATCGATTTGATAAAATATTTTTCAAATAATGTAATTATGCTATTTTATGCCCTGCATTAGATTACGATGTTTATCCATACGCTACATTTACTGTTCCAAGTCAATTACATACGTTTAATCAAAGAGACTGCAACGATGGGAACATGGCTCCTGACAATACACATTCATTACAACGTAAACGTAAAAATAGTTCGAAAAATTCCACAGATACTCTTAGTTTAGGTATGCAATCCATACTACATATACCGGGTGTTCCGCATCAACCTCCCGTCCCTTATACCAGTATTAGGTCAACTCAAGAGACTTACGTGTATAATGGTTAACATACCCAATAAATCAAAGGGATCGAGATGTACTATTTTTGGAATTGCATCTTCACCCAAACCTGCCACTCACCTTGAAAATTCATAAGAAAATAAAATAATAAATAAAATTGACTTTACAATGAAAAAAAAATGTAAAATTTATCAATTTATCAATTTTTTTAATAATAATTTGTAATTTTTCTATTTTTAACAATCGATATTAAATTTTTTTCTCCACTGGAAAGCAACCTTCAAAGTTTTTGCTGGAGATAAACAGTAGAAAGGAGGGGGGGGGGGAATAATCTGGTACTCGTTTTAAAGATTTTTAGTGAGGAGCTCATAACTTTTTCAGAAATTATTCACAGACACCTGAAAAAATTAAAAATTGTTACATTTTTCTATACGTAATCGTCACAGTTTGCAAACCCCCCTCTTCACTATTTTAACACAGTTGCTCACTCATATTATATTCATTGCATTGTGGCCCAATCATTTTGCTTCTCTCACTCTTACCTTCAGAATTGGAATTTTATTTTCATGTTTGTCCTAAAATAATTAAACATTTTTTTCTTCAAGTGAAAACTGGCGTAATAATCATGCAATTAAAAACGCCAGTATAAATAATAACAATATAAAAAAAAAAAAAATTTGTTTTCGGTATAAATGCATCCCTCGGGGTTATCACCTCAACCACCGAATTGAAGATGGTCTCTTGTTCATTAAAATTTTTTTTTAGTGCGGCGCTCATAATAGCTTTTTCAAGTTATTCTCAATTTTTTCCATTTTTCAATTTTTTAAATGCTTTCAACAAATTTATTTTTTTTTTCATTTCATAATTCATTTTTCCATTTTATCAATTTTTTTGTTTTTTTTTTTTATTATTTTTATTTTAATTTTTTCCTTTTTTCAATTTTTCAAAAACATCATTTCAAAAATTCCACATTTTCAGAAAAAGACCCCTAGTCCTAAAAATTATCCATTTTAATTTTGTTACTTTTATTTGTTTAACTTTTCCATTTTTTATTAATTTTTCAATTATTTCCGTTTTTTTCACTTTTCAACTTTTTTAATTTTTCAATTTCCTTCAACTTTCAATTGATTTTGTTCATCAATAATTTTCATTTCACAATTATTTTTTTTATTTTTCAATTTTTTTATTTTTTTTAAAAGTTTTTTTTATTGCTTTATTTTTCAATTTTTCTAGTTTTTCATCAAATACTTCAAATCAGAAATCAAAAAAATCACATCAGAAACGTCACGTTTTCAGAAAATGACCCGCAGTCCTAAAAATTATCCATTTAAATTTTTTCGAATTTTTCAATGCTTTTTATTTTTCAAATTTTGTCAACTTTCATTTTTTTTATTGTTTATTTAATTTTACCTTTTTTAATTTTTCAATTATTTCAATTTTTAATCAATTTTTTCTAATAATTTCATTCGTTTCTTTATTTTTTAACTTTTTTAATTTTTTGATTTTTGTATTATTTTTATTTTAACTTTTTTCAAACTTATTAAAAATGTCATGTTTTTAGAAAATGACCCCCAGCTCCAGGACATATACATGTCAAAACTAAAAAAATTACGAATTTTTAGTAATATTTTTTTGTATTAATTTTGTCATATTTTACGAACCACTTCACCCTTACTCTTGATTTTTATCCCACACATATTCAAGACTATACACTATACTTTGGAGCAAACAGCGAATTTTTATCATGAATAATTTTTTTTCTACAAATTTTCAAAGCGAGCAGCAGGTTTGGGTAAAATGAAACTTTGAAAATAGCATATCTCACCCCTTCGATTTTTTGGGTATGTTGACCATTATACATCGAAGTCTCATGAGTTGACCTATCACTGGTACAAGGATAGTGAGTTTAATGCGGAACACCCGGTACATTTACATAGATGTGTTTCATATCGAAAATCGTATCGTTTCAATGATCGAAAACATTTTCTCCCCTCTCAGAAATAGCATGTATCTCAAACCAACAAACACTGCCAATAGGTAGGAAGACTTCATTCGGAGTGATGACTACCGCATTTAATGATTCAGAGATCAACCCAATATCAAGACATAAGAAGCATTATATCAAGAGAACAGCTGGTAATGTATAGTTGTAAGTTATCATGTGAGCATCGCAAATATCATCGTGTAACATGATATTATTATTAATCTCAGATATCGGCCACGATTCTAGTACCGAATCAGCAGAAATGTCGCCGGAGACGACAAGAAGACCAAGAGGACGTCATGGGCCTACAAGCAGGTAACACAAGTAGGTGCATTAAAATGGAAATAGTTTATTTTTTTCATTCTCATCGAATAATAAAATTCGAAAGGCTTAAATTACTCTATTCACACCCCCGAATACAACGCAACATCAAGCGTAGTTTCTTTAATAATAATGATATTTTATCTTAGGGATCATATGAAACCTGCCAAAATTCAAAAAACATACTCAAATGGCTGTGAAATAAGTGAACCTGAAAGTGATCAAAATTTAACCGATAAATCATGCTCTAAGCTGCTACAACATGAAAAATTTAATCAAGAACTTTCTTCCATTGTGAACGAGTAAGTTTTTCCCCTTTAATATATTAAATACATTTTAAAATCCTTTTGAAATGTTAAAAAAAAAAAAAAAATTCAACAGATACCGTAAACGAAGAATCAAACGAGACGATGATTACGATATGATTCACGTATAATCTTTTTATACGTTTTTTCTACCTTTCTTATTAATTTTTTATTTTTTATCTACCTACGTTAACATTTTTTTATACTTTTATTTTTTTAAATAACTCGACGAATAATTCGTTCATTGTATAATTTATTTTTAAAAAAAATTTGATGTTTTAGTTACCTACGAAGCATTTTTTTTTCAATGTTAGATTATTTTTTTAAAACGACTTTGTATTAAATACATACGAGGGTTTGATTAATTGTTCTACTTTCATATATGTTGTATTTTTTTAAATATATTATTTACGAATTTCAAAAGACTACAAAATTTATGTACTTATTGTTCGATCATTTGTTTCCTCAAGTAGACATTATCTTAAAATCATCTCATCTTTGAAAAAAAATAAAACATCCATAACCTTTCTTAAGTATAAAAACAACTTTATTTCCATGATAACGCAGTAGGATGTAACGTCGTTTTGATAATTCGAATTTGTATACATTTTCAACACTTAAAGAATTCCCTATTCCATAGTACAGCTCCGTAAATATACGATGAAAAAAAAAACAGATTCACCGAGAACTGTGTTTATTTATTTGTATAATGAAACGAAATAGACTTGTGAGCCAAGAGAAATGTTACGTTTTTAGAACTAATTTATCATCGAGTATGTGAAATGGTAAATCTAACGTATCGTTTCATCAGTGCACGAAATTTATCTTTGATTTCAATCATTTCAAGTGCAACAGTACTCGAAATTGAGCAGTACTCGAATTATAAACCGATGTTTTTATTCTTACGTGATAGATTCAGTATCTAATTGTGTTTCTAGTGAACTTGATATTGATTGTATAAATGACACAAAATGAATATAATGTTTGTAATTTTAACTTTCGTATTTATAGTGTACCCATCTTTACCAAAATGTGGTAAGTAAATACATGCCGCAATTTATTTCCTATGTGATATAATTTTTTATTAGAAAACACCACTTTTAGAAACAAGAATGATATGTCGACAAAAAGTACAGAACACGATGGAATTGTTGAAATGCCCACCCTCGAATAATCAAACAATGGAATTAAAGTACTGTTGTGTGAATAATGGGATCATGTCATGTTGTAATTATAATGATTACCGGACTCGACACGAAGGTCCCAGGTTAGACTTAAAATTATATTTAAAAAATAGCAGGCTTATTCAATTTTAAAACTGAAAATTTTTTACGAAAAATGCTTGCAGTGCTAAAACAATATGCTTCGTGATAATTTTTGAAATCATCGTAATTTGTATTTCAATTTGGTGGTGTTGCAAATGTATTCACGGTCGATAGAATGTACTATGGAATGATGAAAGAATTCGGATATGAAAAAGAGAAAAGTGATGTATTTGCCATGGTTAAAGATCTAATTATAATCAAACGTAAAATCGTATCGACAGGTACCATTCGACTATTGATGTTTGCTTAAATCATTATTTGAATAACCTTGAATGACGCCAAAGTTTAAGCCAGAAATAATACCAAGTAATGTACGTTATCTTGAAAAAGTGAATCTTTTTATTGCACGTTATTACGTCAGTAAGACTTCGACGGATTTATTATGAACGCTTACAAAAGGATTACATTACTAGTCAATTTAGATCTATCGATACCAAACATGTACTGAATCTACCACCATGACTTGAATTCTAAACTCACGATAAATTTTAAGCATTGATACAACGAAAAGAAAAAAATGGAATTTAACTTACTTCATGGGCGAACCGATATGAGTTGAAAAAGTATTTCAAATCCATTGACCAAGGGATAAATAACAGGCACGAAGATGAACATAAACATGAACACGCAATTATCACGAATAATCGACAAAATGGAGGACGCGAAACCCGACGAATACATGAAATAACATATTAATAATAATCATTATTTTTAAAAGTTCTTATTTAACGAATATTTATCTCAATTTTTCATGATTCACATGCGTTTCACCAAAACTAGCGAACTGTTATCAATCATCAACAAAATGAAGAAAATGCGACAATGTTGCCAAACTGTGCTTTCTAGTTCTAAATTGAGAACAGCGTTGTAAACAGGTTTCTAAGAAACAGCCACTTACCAGCCTACCACCACATCAATCAGTTCAATTAAAAATCATTTTTTCCTTTTTTGTTATTTTTTTCAAAATTTGAATTAGTTTTTCGTATTTCTTTTTACTTATTTAATTCTAATTATACATTAAAATTAATATATTTTGTCCAAGGCAAAAATCAAGTCAAAAAACACGAATTTTTGTATACTACTTGCCTACTTGGTAAATAAATACTTACCTACTTGGTCATTTTTACTGTTCCACGCTTCTACCATCGAAGCTTACCTACCACCCTAGTGTTTTGATTCTTGATAAATTTTATGAAATAAAAACACCAATAAATAAATATATTGTAAAATCCCTTAAAAATAATAAAACAATGAAAATAAATAAAAACATTGAATGGGTAAAAAAAAGTTTAGATTTTTAACTGCATTTCGTTTCGTTATACGTGAATCTCGTTACTTAACGGTTTATCACACACCACTTGCAGTTTACATTTCCTAAATAAACAATGTAACATGTAATTTTGGAGAAATTTATACAATAAAATTTCATTACGACCTTCCCTTACTTTTTTTCAATACTGGTAATATTGCGTGAATAATTTTCAATCCAATTTAAATTGGATTTATCAGAGAATTTCGATGGCGGAGGTAAGACTTCTCTGACATCGTTGGTTCTGTTGGAAAAAAGAAATACAAAAATACGATAAAAATTTTAGAAGCCCATCGGATTCGAAAGCTGTATAGATATCGAAGCAAACGCAATTTCGATTATTTTTTTGTAAGTAATAAATTACGAAACATTAGCGAAAGAAAAGTAAATCTGAAACGTCCGTAACTTAACTTTACCCAGTTTCGTTCAAAATATTTTTCGTAAAATAATATCCATGTTCCATGATTGGATACAAAAGGAAGCAACGCAATAATACAAATGTCTGAAAATGAAAACAATACTAACCTTTGCTACCTCATGTAAATTCTTTTGGGCATCATTTTTCTTTTTATGACTGGCGATGTTTCGATTGATTCCGTGCTTGAATCAATATCTTGAGGATTTGGACCTATTTAGTAAAGAAGATGGTTACTTCGGTATAATCATTGTTTCATTTATGATTATTGTTTTTTCTAATAAGTAGGTACTCACAAATATCCTTTTGTATTTGTTGGTATCTACGCTGATTTAGTTTACCAGTGCTGCTATCAGAATCCGACATAAATGGTGTAGATATAGATCTGGATTTACCTCCAACAGGTAACGTTTGTTGATTAGATATGCACGATATTTCTGTACGATACACGCGTTGAATTAGTTTCATAGACTTCTTGAAAAGTCTTCGAGCTAAAAAATGTATATTTTCCTACCTAAATTGTAATCATCACCAGGAGGGCATTTCTGTTGTATTAATTTAGGCCGTTTAGGAATAGAGTGATGACCATCCATAATAGCAGCTGTTTCGTAACAATCGTGTTGATTGAATGATCTTAACTTAACCGGATGCGATGACGTCTGCGAAGGTAAGCTGAACGTTGCATAAGGACACACATCATATTCCAGTGCTAAAATCGAAGAACATCATTACAACGATTGAAAAGTAGTTTATTTAGTATAGGTAAAGAATAAGTCTGTAAACAAAAACAATTTTACCTGAGACATCATCTCTATTAATAGTATTCATGGGATTTTCTTTTCCAACGGGTGAAGGTAGGTAAGGTCTTTGGTGAGGAGTAGTTCGCTCATGATCATATTCTATGTGACTTGTTTCCAAAGTTTGCTGGCCAGATTTATACCCACCGTATAATTTCCTACAAACATTCACATTTCGAATAATTATTAATTCGGAAAACATTAAATTGACACATGCTGAAGAAACTACTACTAATTAAATTTATACCTTTTTTGGAATAGAATAAAAACGCAAACAGATATTGCAACTACGCATAAAACAGCGGATACGATAGGAATAATTGTGTTCAACTGACTCAACATGGACACTTCTGGCTCTTTCATCATTTCAATTGGTATAAGATCTGAATCATATACATTTAGGTATATCTACTCGTAATTATACAGAAATCATTTGAGACTTTTGAACAATACCTCCAGATTCAGTGCGTGTAGCAAAAACATAATCAAATTTTGAAGCCCCAGCTTCATTCACAGCTGTTACTCTTAATGTATATTTTGCAGCCGGTTTTAGCCCTCCAATTACCATAGTTTCAGGACTTATTCGGCTAGGCTCAATGAAAATCCATCGACTAGTATTACGATACGCTACTTTGAAATATTGCACAGGACATTCAGCAGAAGGCCAGTTATCCAGATATAATGATACACTAGTAGAATTAACAGAAATAATTTCTTGCTGTTTGGCCATCTCTGGAACTGTACATACAAATTGGTTTTAATTAAACATGTCGATGTATGATTTATACTGCTTTGCTAATTGTAAAATAATAAGTTTTACCTGTTCCTTTAGTTTTTACATTCAAAGTCTGACTTGGATTACTGTATCCGACAGGGCTAACCGCTTGTACATAAACTTGGTACTCTGTACCGCACTGCAAATGTTTTATTTCGAACATTTCTACTTCTGATTCCAAATCAATATTCTCCCAGCTTTGTTTATCGTTTGCTTGATAACTTAATAAATAACCTACAAAAAAGATAGGTACCTATTGGACATGTTTCTACACTACACGATATTCAACCAGTAATTATACTAACCTGTGATAGGACTACCACCATTTCCTGTAGGCTTCCACGATATTGCAATTGATGAGCTAGATTGCGACGATAAGTACAACACTGGTGCCGAAGGTGGGAGTAAAACGATCAATTCAAAAGTTACTTCATCTTTACCAAACACATTTTCAGCTTGACAAGAATAATTGCCTGCTTCGTTTTCGGATATTGGACCAAGCCACAACACAGCTTCGGAATTTTTTCTATTCACGATACAATCAATAAATTTCGAATCAAATTCAACTGAATTATTTATAGATAGAAATTTACTTGTGAGAAGACATCAAAGAAGAGTCGGCTGGTCCTTTCCAAACACGAGTTGGTGAAGGAAGCCCTACCGCGAAACAGTCGAGAGAAATTCTTGTTCCTATTTTACTCATTATTTTACCCGAAAACGAGGCTATTTTGGCTGGTACTACGAAAACAACAAATATTTATTTTATATTATTTTTGAAACAATAATAAAATCTGAACAGCATTAATAAGTACGTACCTCTTGCTAATGGCGTCTGAGATACTTTTGAACTAGGAGGTCCATCCCCTACACTTGTGCTAGCCACTACCCAAAATAAATAATATTGATCTTCCTTCAAATTTCTATAAACATATCTCATACTCATTTCACCATATACTACTTCTTTGTGAACTTTCTGTAATGAAAATAATTAATTAAAAATCATTCTAAAATAGGTATAATTATTCGTTGGAAAAATCGTACGTACTTTATTCGGATGTTCGATGTATACATGGTACTTTAAAACAACGCCATTCGTTTTGACAGGAGAATTCCAACTTATTAAAATACTATCTGAATTCATAACCAGAGCTTTAATATTCGCTGGCGCCTCGGGGACTAAAATGAAAAAAAATGGCGAATCATACGTTATCCTTTAATAATTCTGATTTTAGGGATAAAATGTCGAAACTCTGAAAAGGCACATCTAGTAACCTTACTAAATACACATACCAAATTTCAACTTCCTAGCCCAATTTGAACGGAAGTTATGTGAGGAACAAACTCATCAGAAAAATAGAACCAAAAACCCACATTATCGAAGCTGTGAGGAGGTGCAATGGAGCTGAAAAATCGTGACCGCCAAAAGGCACATTTAAGGCCTTAGTAAATGTATATACCAAATTTCAACTCCCTAGCTCAATACCTATGTCGGAAAGATAGGCGAGGAACAGCTTTTTCATGGTCAAAAACGGGGAAAACCCCTCAAATCTCCCCTCCGACCTAGGAAGTTGATTTTTGGATATGTTATACAACTTTGGATTCTCTATCGATTGGTCTAAAAAAGAACAATTTTTGCGTTTTTTGCTCCACAGCATCCTCTCCTTCAAATTGGCATATAACTGAATTTTGACCCAAAGTCGTCCCCACTCATACATATCTAATCCGCCGCTAAACTGAACCGATTGGCCGAATGGGAGCGAATTTGGTCAGTACCGAGCAGAGTAAATGATTTTAAAGTTTGGGAAAAAATAAAAATAAACATCTGACATGGCCGAAAATGGTCTTAATGGTCTTTCAAGACCCCAAAATGTATTTTGTTGGTATTCCCTCCCCCCCCCCATGTGATGGTCTGGTTTTCATTGACAATATGACATAGAAAATCAAACTAAAAATCCTTACTATCTTCTGCTGTGTGACAATATACTGGTGGGGATTTCACTCCATCTCCGGCTCGAGTATAAGCCAATACACGTACGCTGTAGTTTGTGTATTTTTCTAGATTATATAGCGACGTATCTAAGCTGATGGTCTTTTTAATATTGTTTACAGTCTTCATTCCTGTAGAATAGACATTTCATATCGATTAGAAAGGTATGTCCAAAGAAAGAAATCAAATAACTAATTTAAAAATATATCTATCACATTCTAACCTATTTCAAGATTTATTGGTTTATAAAATATTTTATATCCTTGCAAATTTCCATTATGATAATCAGGCGGAGGTATTTCCCATTGGATTCTTAAGCTTTCTGATGACATTGCCGAGCACTTTAGCTTTTGAGGAGCACCAGTCGGCACTAAAAAATATAGAAATATACTCGCAACAAAAAAAAAAAAAAGTAATAAAAAGGCACAGAAATTGCTACCAGATGGCGCAGAAAATTTCCAGCTGATTCAGCACTGTGGCTATAGATAGCGATATTGTAGCTTTACTTTAATTCACGTACCAGACTCGGTGGTTATTTGCTGAATAGGTAAAGTTGCAGGTCCTACGCCAACCCTATTGAAAGCTTTCACAGTAATTTCATACGTCGTATAATACTTCAGTCCAGTCAATTCTACAGAATTTTTATGCGCTTTAACAGTTTTCCTATGTAAACTGGAAGGAGAACCGATTTCGCGATACTCGACTTCATATCCCAATATAGCACCATTTGTATCTTCGTCCAGCGGAGGCTGCAAAATATTTAATTGGTTACATGAAGTAAAACACTTGAGCGTTATTTTAAAATTAAAAGGAACATGTGTGCGGTAGTAAATCGTTGGCGTTAATTTTAAATTGAGTAATAACAACATTTGTGTTATGTTCTGCTCGTAAACTTTATTACCGCAATTCGTTTACAGCGACGTGAAACGTTTTAATCACAAAAATATCCAACCTGCCATTGCACGATGAGCGAATTCTCATTAACATTAACTTCAACATTAAGTGGAGGTCCGGATGGAGCTGAAATAACATAAATGCTATTAGAGTCGTTATTAATGTTTCCAACTACGGTCAAAAAGCAACGAATACCTTCTTCTAACGTATATACTGTGATCGTTTTACTAGGATCGCTTGAACCTAATTCGTTGATCGCCAACACTCTAATAATGTACTTGGTAGATGGAGTTAGTGACGTTAAACGAGCATTTAGCGAGTTACTAGGAACAGTCATATTTTTCCACGAATCTGAGTGGTCTTCGCGATACTGCAATAAGTACGAGCTAAGTGGTCCTGGTACTTCTTCCCATTTGAATTTCAATGATCTGCTTTCGATATCGGTAACTTCGATGTTTTGCGGTGTTTCTGGTAACTCTGCGATTGAAAATAGAATACAAAATGTTATTTTTTTTACTCGAATTTTCATAATTATTTTTGAAATAATTAATGATATATTATTATTTTATAATATTTACCTTTAACGGTAAGATGAATGGACATATGATCATATCCAAACGAATTGGTAGCCGTACAATGGTATGTTCCGGCGTAACTTCTCGATAAGTAATTTAAATGTAACTCGGATGCGAGCCCAGTAGGCGTATGCCTTGTATGAATAGGAGCAGGCGGAGGGGTGTTCCAGGTCACCCTTAGAGGCTGATCTCCATCCGCTTCACAGGTAAGCACTAGTTTATCTCCAGCAATGCCACTCTGATTAATGAATTTTACACGAAAATGAGCAGGAACTGTAACGCGAACATGAAAATATTTAGATAATGGCGAAAAGGAAGGAAATTAATTATAACTAACGATTCTTACCGTTAACCCTTAAAGATACGGTTTTTGTTAAAGATTTGCCAATTCCATTATCAGCAGTACATTGATAGTATCCTTCGTGATGTCTTTCCGCCGAATTGATAATTAATGAGCCGTTATTAATTACCACTATATCGTTAGACGGATCTAGTTCGTTCAACGAGTTTGTTTCTTTTCCAAAAAATAAAATAAAAAATAAACGACGCTTAGACTATATACAGACCGATAATTATAAACTTACGAATAAGGATTATTGTACTCACCACTAGCCTTCTTCCAAGTAACAGTTGGAGTTGGAAAACCAGATACTTGACAATTCAATACAACCGGTTGCTCAAATAACACAGACGTATCCATTGGCTCGATAGTCCAAACAGGAGATACTACGCGCAAATAATAAATTACTGGCTTTTATCATACCGAACGCAATTACCGGTCGACAGATGACTAAAATTATCACCTTTAATTCTCAAATGGGCAGTAAAATTGGCAACAGCTACTTCATTACTAACGATGCAAGTATAATATCCAGAATGCCTAGCGGATAGTTTGCTGAAATAGAGATTACTGACAAATTGTAGGTTTTGTTGCTGTACGTCTAAATCGTGAGGCAAAGGACGGCCGTCTTTCTTCCACATAAATTCCATAGGTAAATCGCCCGATTTAATGGCACATGAAACGTGTGCTCGGTTACCTTCTTTCAAATCGTTATCAAACTGAAATGGTTGTACTTCTGGAGGTTCTGTAAATATTGGGTACGCACTTTATAAAACATGCGGCGTGCATTCGCTCGAAAAAACATTACCGAAAACGGGCGAATCAACCTTTCTTTCGTCGATTCACAAGTTACGCGTATGATTTGGAAAACTTTTTTACAAACATCGTTTCTCGCTATAGCATACACGAGTAAAAGTACCACAGAGAAATTTTTCTATACATACAACGTTACTATATCGTTCTTTCTGCGTGAACGAATATAGTGAAAATGATATAAACATATTCAAATGTTTAGATAAGTTAACGCGTGCTGCCGCAGAAAATATGCGAAATATCCACGCTCAAATGAACATTATAAATAAAAGCAGCGTTGTATAGCATATCCGGTCACTTTAGACGTAACATTTCGGTGTTCTATATTTTAACGTTATCGCGCGTATAAGCAAATAACCTAAACCTCGTAGGTACTGTAATACTTTAGCGATCTGTATTTTTCTTACCCATTATAGTTAAGAAAAGTTTCCCCATCGCTGATTGCTCGTGTCGGTTTCTGATCGTACACGAATATTCTCCTTGATCCTTTTGGCTCATTACTTCTTTAACCAACAGTGTACCATTACCAAATACACGATGACGTGACTCCGTTGTCAGCTGTTTGCCAGCGTATTGCCAAGTAGTGCTTATAATCGGATATCCCGAGGCTGGACATCTTAAGTAAACGTTACTTCCAGATACAACCGTCAAATTCATCATTTGACGAGATACGGGAGAACCTGAAGGCAAAATTAAATTAATCTGTAGTAATATAACATAAGCAACGGCGATAATAATGAATGCGTTAATGAGAACTGAATATAACGTAGAGCTTCTTACCATGAACATTCAATAATGCTGAATGCTGTACCAATCCAAAGGTATTTCGGGCTGTGCAAGTGTACAGACCACCATGTTGAACTCGAACATTTGAAATATTCAAGTGGCTAACAACGTTTTCTGTCATGTGAATCGAAAAGTGAAATAGAATATTATATTATTGTAAACGCTATAAAATGGCAAGTTTATATATAATTTTTGTACTTTGTAACATTATTATTGAATCGAAAAAATCCCAATTTACATTCAACTCTAACTCACTGAGCCCCCTATTTCAAATACACTGCGTTCAATTAATTTTACAGCCCCCTTCACCCCCTCCATAGCAAAATGAGAATTTTTCATGTTAAACGTGTGAAGTTGGCAACTTGTTTGTAGAAACACCAATAGGAGGTTTTGGAAAATGAACATACATAAACACACGTTGCCAACCTCACATTTTTAACACGAAAAATTCTCATTTTGCTAAGAGGGGTGCCAGCTGTATGATATTTTTGTACCAAAAGTACTAGTTTGGCAACATGTAAGTACAAGCAAACGCAATTGGTTGCATTTTTGCACTCATAGTACAGGTTGCTAACCTGATACTTTTGATACAAAAATATCATACTTGAAATGGGAAGTCAGACTTTGGTCAAGTACCCAGTAACTAATAAATTAGGATCACTCGATATGTTTGTTTTGGTTGGTTTTGTTTGAATCAACTCATTATGAATCATAACTGATAAGACGTTTATCTCAACAAAAATCGTTTACTATTCCTTCCTGGAAAAGGTAAAAATTAACGGGGTTTTCTGAGGTTTAGAATTTGAAAAGTCAGAAAATTTGTAATTCATTACCTTCGTTCTTTGAAACTGTTACATAATGAAGAAAGGAGCAGGAATGGAAGAATAACAAAGAACCGAGAATTAAAAACGTAAAGAATATATATATGATTTTATAAACAAGTAAGAAAAAAAGAACAACAAAACAGAGTAATTAAAAGAAAAGAACAAAAATGAGAACAATAAAAGCAGTTTCATCATTTTTGAAGAACAAGGAAGAACTTTGAAAATTCATTTGAAAGAACGAGAACAACTATCCCATCATGCAAATGGTGTCAGGAAATATAGTGTCACATGACGCAGTTCTGATGTATGACTTCTGACAGCAAAAATGGCACGCTTCTGGCAATACTCCTTAGAATCTGCCGGTTTCTAAAATTTGCCACCCTATTTCTCCCTCCCCAACCCCCCATTTGACAAAATCAAGTCACTGATAACATAACTTCAACCGTGAATACGTTTTTTCATGAAGATTTGAAAATGGACGAATTATTATTCAAATCACTATTCAGCTATTTGAGTACTTCAGTTTTTGCCACCTCTCTAAAATTTGCCACCCGGGGAACCGTTCACCCATTTCCCCCTGTTATTATGCCACTGCTTATGACATGGCTGTGACGTTACTGTGACATATTAATGACATGTACCTATTTGACTCATTAATGACATGTTTAACACCTTTTATCGCAAAAATGACATGTTTTCGACATATTTTATTTTCCATTGTACTTTCATTATAATTTTATTTATATCAACTTATAAATTTTTTTTATTTTTTTGACGATGGTGAAATATGAACCTAGGACCTCTTCGGGTGAAAATTTACATCTTTACCAACTCAGCTACCAAGGCAGTCAATATAACAAGACCTAAAGGGCATTAACTACTTAATTTTTTGTTCTTGATAATGGTGCAACATTTAATTGACGAGGTATTGGAACAACGATGGCACACTATTGATATAATAATGAAATTCTTCTGACTTGATTATGAAACTTACGTGACTTAGTAATGTCATGATTCTGACAACAGTGACATATTTTTGACGCTGTTTTGTCACATTTTTGACACAGTTGAGGTAGACGTTTGACTCTGTTTTGGTAGTACACTACTTTGATATAAATGACATCTGATGTGCTTCTGGCTTTATTATGAAACATATATGACTTCGTAGTGACACATTCTGACACCATTTTGGCACAGTTTTGATTCAGTTGTGGCATACCTTTACTTTGATGTGTCAAAACCCAGATCAAAATATTCTATAGTTGTGTCAAAAATAAGTAAAAAATTGTGTCAAAAATGGGTCAAAGTAGTGTCAAAATCATGCCACAAGTGTGTCAAAATATTGTCATAATTTTGTCAGAAGCATGCCACAAATATGTCAAAATTATATCATGATCAAAAATAAGGAGGTTGATTGAAGAGCAAAAACCAACAATAACGAGAACAGAGAACCAAACAAAACCAAATAAAGAATAAGAACAGAAAACAAGAACAAGATTACAAGAACCATGAACGCAAAGAGCAAGAACAACATGAGAAGAAAGTTTACAAATCCTAAATGAAAGCAAAATCAACAAGAACAAAAAATGTCGATTCGTTAAACAAGAACAAGAATGAGAACAAAATTCACTTGTTCTTCTATTCCAATGATGGAGTTTTGTTACATGTGCAATATAAAAAAAATTAATTTAAACAAACAATCTACCTAAGTTATGGTATGTTCCCAGTGCGAAGAGGATCAATGAGAAACGAGTTTACTCCTGAGTCTTTACCAGTTGAAGGGTTTAGATTTAGGTGTTGATCTCCGATCATGGAGTAAGCATATTTAGATCGTAATCCTATCTGCTTCCTAAACTGTAGCTTATACCTGTACCCAACAAGTTACCTCGACTGTAAAATATAATTTTAAACTAATTACAATTCTCTTAGCAACTTGCTTTTCTAGGGATCAAAATCTCGATTTCAAAAATGTTTCTCAACTTTACCACATTCTCAGAGTTATACTTAATATATAATTTGAAATCATGTTCGTAAGATTTTATAACAATTGTCTTATTTGCTCCAAGTCCCCAAGGAAAAAATTCGTCGATTGGTGTCCTTGAGCCAAAAGTAATATTTTTCTACAACGCATCTTCTTCTCCTCCATTCAACTCATACGATCATATTTGACACATACAGCTGTAGCATTTAGTATACGTACCATTATCATCGACATAACTGCCAAGTATATAATCCCCTTGAGGATAGAGCAGACCGCCATCTAAGAACCATAAAATTCTAGCGTGCGGATTTCCACTAGCGACACATTTTAACGATACTGGTCTTCCAGGCTGTAGAGTTTGTTCGGAAAACATATACTTGAGTTCAGGAGCGACAGCTTTAACCAAAAGATGAAATTTAATTTTCGTATTATTTACATTCGCAATCATGAGCATACAACTAAGGCAAAGCAACAACCCACCACCAAGAATTAACTCGCCGCTATTTTGTGCGCTTTCATCTTTATTACGTACAAAGCACTGGTACATTCCTTTATCTTCTCGGCTAACCGAATGTATGGTAAGTAATTCTCCGTTATTTCTTACGTCAATTTTCGAACTTAAAGGTAAAGTATGGCCATTTTTCAACCACGATATAATCAATTGACCCCGACCACCGTGAATGGAGCAATTAAACGTTGCAGATGATCCCGAATCAACGACCTGGGTAACGTAAGATTATTAGAAAGAACCAAGTATACGAACAAGTGAATAAAACTAACGTAAGTAAACAAGTGTTAAATATCAAAATGTTATTATTTTGTTCGTTTTAATTTCACGTCAAAAGTATTTTAAGGTTAACACGCATTTGTGAAATTTCATCAGTTGATGTTATTAACATTAGGTATACGTATAAAGCACCTTGTACTATACGTTTACCTCTAACTCTAAAGTACATACTGAAGTGGAAGTACCATTTAGAAAACGAGTACCTAAGTATATTTCTAAGTTGTATTTGTATAGTCTATAATTCGATATAAATTGTTCGTTTCTCACTTGTTTTTGAGGACGAACGAACACTATAACTTCTGAAGTAATTTTCAATTTCAACTTCTTCCTGTCTTCCCCTAAAGAATTGCTAGCTATGCACACGTAATTCGAACTGTCGCTTAATTGTACTCGAGGAAAATGAAGTATCGATTCTTGCACTCGCAGCAAAATTGATACGCTGTGTATTTCTTGCAGTACATTTCCAACTTCTCGATACCATCTGTGAAAAAAAAAAGAAAAGAAAAGAGAGATAACTCTCTTGTTATAACAAATGTATAAAGGTGTCTGACAAGTCGATAACTTATCTTCATTACGTACCTGTAAGTTGGAGGTGGAGCCCCTTGAGCTAAACAAAATAAATCTACGGTTTGACCGACACGAACGTCGAATTCCGCCGCTGATGTGTGTTCTATTTTAGGGGCGAAATTTTCTTGCGGTTCTATAACAAAAAAATAAATAAATAAAAAGAGTTATTTTGTCTTCATTTGGTAATGAACAGGATTTCACTCTATTAGGTATTAAATTTCAAAATGTCTTTCAAAAAATAATCCAATGAAAAATTATTAATTTTTTAACAAAAAAAAAACTTCTATTAGCCTAATTTTTGTGAGATATTACAATCATGAAAATAGAGTCAGCATTAAGAGGAGAAAGGGTTCAATGAAACTAAAAAATAGAACCCCCCAAAAGCACATCTCGGACCTACACTAAATCTATATACCAAATTTCAACTTACTTATTCAACTTGGAGGAGGTTATACAAGAAACAAACTCAAAAATAAGAAAAAAATGACCAAAAAAAACATACTTGAGAAGTAATGAAAGGGTAAAATGGGACTGAAAAGTAGAGACCACCAAAGGCACATATAGGACCCCTAGAAATATCAACAAAAAAAAACTACATTTTCAGGGCTGTGTGGAAGTGCAGTAGAATTGAAAAGTCAAGACCCCCCCCCCCTCAGGCACATCTAAGGTCCCTACTGAATACACATACCTAATTTCAACTTCTCTAGCCCAATTTGAAAAGGGGAGTTAAGCGAAGAACAAATTCAAAAATGAGAAAAGCCGACCAAAAAATCACATCTTTGGGACTGTGAGGGGGTGCAATAGGGTCGAAAAGTCGGGACTCCAAAAAGGCACATATAAATCTACATACCTAATTTCAAGTTCCTAGCTCAATCAGAAGGACACTCAAAAATGAGAAAACTTGACCAAGAAACCACACATCTTTGGAATTGTGAGGGAGCGCAATGAAGCTGAAATGTGGAAACCTACCAAAAAGCACTTCTACGGCTCGTACCAAGTCCACATACCAAATTTCAAATTCCCAGCTCAATTTGGTGGGAGATGAATAGCTCTGATGGAAACCCCTTCTCTCCTCTTAATTGACCTAGGAAGTTGATTTTTGGATACGTTATACAACTTTGAATTCGCTATTGATTGTTTCAAATGTAAACAACTTTTGCGTTTTTGGCTCCTGAGCACCCTCTCCCTCAAATTTGAGCATGACTGAATTTTGACCTAAGATCATCCTCACTCATATATACCCAATTCGTCGCCAAACCGAGCCGATAAGTAAACAATCTCGTCCCATAAGACGCAATGTAAATTCGGTTCATTTGTCATTCAATTTTCTCAATAATTTCGTGTTAAAAAATTTTCATTTCATAAAATGTGTAAAATAATTTTTTTTTATTAATTTCCATCGAATTAATTGAGAAATTTGAAAGACAAATGGACCAATTTTACATTATGTCTTATGGGACTACGGTTTGTTTTGGTACCAAATGAGATCGTAAAAATAAAAAAACCTTGTTACGTGACGTTATTGTGACGTCACTCTTCAGTTCACTACTGAAGCGATTTTAGTCATTATCAAGTAGAGTAAATGGTTTTAATTTTCCGAGAGGGGGGCAAAAACCTCATTTAAAGGGCTGCAACGGGGTACAATGAGGCTGAAAAGTCGAAGCCAAAACCGTACCAAAGGTCTTTATTAAATGTAGGTACCAAATTTATATTTCTCAGTTCAATTTGATGGGGAGATAGGGGAAGGACAGGTCGTTTTCAAGGTCAAACCCTCATATCTCCCCTCCTAATCAACCCAGAAGGTTGATTTTTGGATATGCTATACAACTTTGAATTCTTTATCGATTGGCTTAGAAAGGAAGTTTTTTTCTTTTTTTTTTGACCCCTCAGCACCCCTCCCCCAAATTGGGGCATAACTGAATTTTGACCCGAGGTCATCTAAAATAAATATCTGACATGTCCCAAAATGATCTTAATCGCCTTCTAGGACTTCAAAACGGACTTTGTTAATATTCCCTCCCTCATCGGCCGTAGATCGGTAGACTGAAATAGCCTGATTTTCATTGACAATATGTCATAGAAAATCAGGCTAAAAATTCGAGTCTGCAATTCTGTGGATAGACAAACCTAGTTAACATGTGCAGTGTACACATAGCACTACAAAAAGTTACCAAAGCTGTTTATCGAAAAGGAGCCTTAATTTTAAGCCAGTTTATACGTGATCGTCACTTATCATTCATATATTCTAGCTACATTATTTAGCTCGTAGTCTATTATAGTTTACAACACGACCGCTAATTAATATAATTTTTAATACATAGCATCGCAAACCAGATACCTCTAGGTACGTGTACCTATATTTATCGATGCAATACGCGGTTACAGTTTAACCAACACACGGTAAACTGTATTGGTTCACCCAAATAACCGAATCAAATATGCAAATTAACAAAAATCTGCAACTCGTGCATCGCATCGCGTGTACCCAGCTACCTGGTACCTACCTACGAGTATAATTTGTCCGGGTTGGCTTTGTATATTCTGTCCGGTTAATTTATTGCTAACATCACAGAAAAATTTCACATTCGAATCGCTATCGGTAACATCTCTAACATGTAGATCGCCTTCCATGGTGATTATATATTTTCCGCCAGACTGTATCGATGATTTGCCATTTAACGGTTCCTCTTTAAACCAGCTCATTTGTATTAAAGAATTATGCACTAAATTTGGCGAATAACATCGTAGCAGAGCGGTATTGCCTCGCATTACGAACACATTATGAACTTGAAGTTTAAATGGCAGTGAGTTATCTGCAAAACGAGCCAAAATTTATGTCGAAAACTTGCCGCTTTTAACCTAATTTTCAAACTTAATATTGATTGAAAGCTCCGCAAATTAATTACGAATTAAATAATACCCGCTAACCTGAATGTATGTGACACTCTCGAGATATAACCGTTCCCACGATATTCGTCAACGAGCACGAATATGTACTAGAATGTATATCTGATCTGTAATCCGTTATCGGAAATGGCGGAAAATATAGGCTGCCGTTGGCTAAAATTTCCCTGTAAAAAAAAAAAAAATACACATATGAAAATGAGATAGGTATTAAACGAAATAGGAAATATTATTTACCTAGTAGTCGAATACAAATCTTATATCGAATAGTAACTTGGGTTTTCGGATGTACGAAGTATTATATTTTTCGAAAACACCTCGAATATTTTTTCGAGATATATGATATATATATATAAAGTTCATGAACGTTTATCTTGAGGCGTAATCCAATTAAAATAATTTGTAAAACAAGAAGAAAAATACAAAAATCATCAGTTGGAAGTCTGATCAAGTTTTATTCAAATTAGGAAAATGAAATAGGAGTTTGGTAAAAGTCTAGTGCGTATTTTCTTCAATGAGGACAGTTATTTGGGTGGATCGATTTTTGCAAATTTTGGAAAATTGATAACGACAAGTAATTAATAGTTGCTAGATGACCTCAAACTAACGTGATGAAAATTTTAACTAATCAATGTTCAAATTTACCCTTTCCAGTGGAAGTTCAAAGTTTAAAAAAAAAAACAAAAAATGTCGTAAAAATTTTTTTTTGAAAAATTTTATTAAAAGTAGTTTTAATAAACGTACTGTTATATTTACCCAAAATAATCAACAATAATAATTTTTTATCTACATGCCCCCTCCCCTGGAGAAACCAGAAAATTGTTATTTTTCACAATTTCTATGTGATATACTTTTTTTTTATTCGAAACAAGTTCGATTTTGGCAAAATTTTAATTCAGATATTTATTTTTATTATTTTATTTCCGAAGCTAAAAATCATTTACTCAGCTCAATAGCGACCGAAATTGATAAAATGTTGGATATGAGCTTAGATAGGTGGCGGATTTGATATTCTAGAGTGGGGTTGACCGCGGGTCAAAATTCAGTTATAACCACATTTCAGGGAGGGCGTGCTGAAGGGCTAAAATCGCAAAAAAATGCTTATTTTTGAACCAATCGATAGACAATCCAAAGTTGTATAATTTATCCAAAAACCAGCCTCCTACGTCAGTTGGGAGTAGAGTTATGACGGTTTCCCCCTTTATGACCTTGAAAAAAGGCTGTTCTTCTGTTACCTTCCAACCATAATGAGCTGGAAGTTGAAATTCGATATGTAAACTTAATAAGGGCCATAGATGTGACTTTTGGAGGTTTGACTTTCAATTGCTCCTCCTTGTAGTCCGGCTATGTCTTAGCTATGAGTTTGTTTCTCGCATAACTCCCCTTCAATTTAATCTAGGACGTTGAAATTGTGTACACTGTATACGTCTTAGATTTGCCTTTTGGGGGTATCAGCTATCCGCTTCAATATCTACCTACATCCCCACCATTACTCCAGAAAAAACATTCCAGGAAGCATCTTTTTTTTATTCCATTAGTGGAAAATTCGGATATCTTCTCAATTCATGAAAACCAGACCAGTTCGGTCCATCGACCTACGGAGAGTTAGGCGGTATCAATAACATCCATTTATAGGTGCTAGAAAACCACCACGACCATTTTTGGCTGTGTTAGATATTCATTTTTATTTAATTTTCTTCTCCCCCATCCTCCCCACCAACTGAAAATTATTTTTTGATAAAATTTTCGAAATTGGCTCTGATTGGCGGCAGATTTAATATTCTGGAGCGGAGATGAAATCTTGTAAAATTTCAGTTGCGCCCAAAATTGGGGAAGGGGCTGCTGAGGAGCTGAAATCGAAAAATTGTTCCTTTTTGAGCCAATTGATAGATAATCCAAAGGTGTAGAACACATCCAAAAATCATCCTCCCAGGTTAATTAGGAGGGAAGATAATATGAGGGTATTTCCTTTTTTATTCCTAGCACAAACTACCCTCCAAACTGAGCTAATAAGTTGAAATTTAGTATGTGGATTTAGTAGAGGTTTCTAGATATGCCTTTCAGGGATTTTGATTTTTCAGTTTCATTGCACCTCTTCGCACGCCCAAAAATGTAGTTTTTTAATAGGCTTTTCTTATTTTTTGAGCTTGTGCTCACATAATTCCCCTCTGAATTGAGCTAGAAAGTTGAAATTTGGTATGTATATTCAGTAGGGTCCTAGATATGATGGGGAGGGGGTTCAATTTTTCAGCCTCATTGCACTCCCTCTCAACTCTGAAAAAGTTGGTTTTTGTTAGTTTTTCTTTCTTATGTTTTGAGTTAATTACTTGCCGATCTTCCACTTCCTCTCCTCTAACCCCTCTTAATAGAGCTAGGAAGTTGAAATTCCCATCCTAGGTATGCCTTTTTGTGGTGTAGACTTTTTAGTCCCATAAACCCCTTCCCCTACCCTTATTACTTGTCAGAAAACGTACAGTTCTTTTTTTCAATTCACAGACTTATAATATTTTACGGAAATAAGGCTGAAAAAACATCTCAAGCGATGCTACTTTCTTCCTATTTTGTATTTATTTTATCCTATTTTACGAGTCACTTCAGCCCTACTGTATCGCATAATACATGGAAGATACACATATGTATAGCAACCGAGTATGCTATATGAAGAGAAGGAAAGAGTACCTTCCTTGACCAAGGGCCAAATCCGGAATGAGATGAGTTCTGCTCGGTCAGTCCGAGGTTAACAACGTATGGGAGGAGTCAGCCCCACTATATCTTTCTCCCACCAACCAAACTGACGTTTAAGTCATGTGTTTATAACCAGCAGGTGTTCCGCAGGTGTTCCGAATTGGGGAATAATCGAATTAGGGAATAATTGGGTAATATAAGAGCAATAAAACGCTACCCTTTGATAACAAGAGAGATCCGAATCACCCCATTCAACACAGTGGCAAGCCCACACAACAATAGACTGCAAGGCCCAAAGGAAATTATTATATCTGCTTGCCTCACTGAGGAATTCTGAACATCTACTCTTCTTGATTTTTTGGTGAACATAAACAGTGCATTTTTAAAATTATTACTTTCAAATAAATTTTGAAAGTTGGCAGCAAGTTTAGTGAAAAATGAAGCCCTTTCGTTTTTTGCAATCGGCTAACCAACACTCATGTATATTTCATGATTTAACCTATCACTGGTGTAATGAAAAGATGGTCAGTGCGGGACAGCCACGCAGTACGGATAGACTAAATCAACAGATCGATCACTACATCGAATAGCTACCTATAAATGACTGCAGCTCTTTATCAAAATTTCACTCCATTTTCGCTTCCATTTCATTTACTTAATTAACCTTCACAATTTTCTATAATAAAGCTCGGCAAAAGAATAGAATTTTCGAACACGAGAGATTTTGCACAACAGATCGACCGCGACGACGAGCGACGACCATATAGACAGAGACAGAGAGTATGATACCTATCTGTGGCATCACAAAATTCGAACACAATAGCCCAATATCTGGCGATGGCGGTGAAATTGAATTCTGTCATACTCGTGGCCTTTTGTATACGGGTTGCGCGACAATTCCGGTCCAAAATTACCAGGCGAACGAGAGAGCGCCATATCTAATTTATAAATTTAATTTCAAACCTCGAGTCATTCAACTTTTAATATAAGACCATTGCGAACGCCATTCGAATGGAATGTCTTAGCTCGTAATATTTTTTCAATTTCTCTCTTAGTTTTTCATCGTCTCGCTATAAACTCGCCTTTCGCAATGGAATTGCAATTTCATTCTTAGCGGCATCGGCATCAAATTTGCCAGCGTGTTATTTGTCCCCTTATGTTTTATTGCTTTTCGTCGTCTCCTGCACTTTTATATATGTACTTATACGCTTGATATGGTACACGCAGTTGGAAATTGCCTACGCTAAAGAGTAAGACTTCTCGGTTTAAGTAACGCATCCAGTTCTGCGGTACCTAACCTATTAAAGTAGTATAAACGTATACCACATAGGTACTTATTTTATATTATTATACTATTTATCGAATAATATCTCGATTAAAATCTTATACCGTATCGTTGGATTGTACTTCTTGAATAACCGCCAAGGCGATCTAATCGAAATTTATATTCTCCGTATACCGGGTGTTCCGCATCAACCTCGCCATCCTTATATCAGTGATAGGTCAACTCATTACACTTACATGTATAATTTTTAGCATACCCGAAAAATCGAAGGGGCTAAGACGTGCTATTCTCAAAATTTCATTCACCCAAATCAGCCGCTCACTTTGAAAATTCATAGAAAAAAAATTAATACTGATGAAAATTTGCTATTCACTCTAAAACATAGTGTATACTTTAGATTATGTGTGGTATAAAAATAAAGAGTGGGGGTGAACTGGTTCATAAAATATGGCAAAATAAATACAAAAAAACATAACTAAGAATTTGTTACTTTTTTAGTTTTTTGTGAATAACTTTTGAAAAAGCTGTGATGAGTACCTCATTAAAAAATTTTCAAATGAACGAAAGAGCACCTTCAACTCAGTGGTAGGGATGGTAACCCCGAGAGTTGGATTTCTACGGAGAAAAAAATATAAACTGAATAAAAACAATATTTAGTCATTTCTGGACAAAAATAGGAAAAAAATTCCAATTTTGAAGGTAAATGTGAGAGGAGCAAAATGATTGCGCCACAAGGTTAGGAGTATAAGTGAGCAACTGTAGAGAAAAAATTAAGAGTGGGAATGAAGTGGTATCCAATCTGTGACGATATACGTATAAAAAATGTAGAGAGAAATTTTCAATTTTTTTAGTTCATTGTGAATAACTCTGTAAAAAGTGGTCATGAGCTCCTCATAAAAATTTTTAAAATGTTTAGGAAACCCCCCTCCGAATGACTCCAATACAGACCCTGAAAGTTGCTCCACAATGAAGAAAAACATGGAAAATTTGAAGTTTATTACTTTTTTTCCGAAAAATCTGTAACTTTTTTCATTTTTAGCCTGATTTTCTGTGAAATATTGTCAACGAAAACCAGGCCATTAGAATTTATCAACCTACGACGGATGAGGGGAAATATCAACAAAATCCGTTTCGGGGTCGTAGATGACCATTAAGACCATTTTTTATCATGTCAGATTTTCATTTTTATATAATTTTTTTCAGTATCACTAAAATAATTTACTCTGTTCGATACAGACCAAAATCGTCAATCGACTCAGTTTAGCGGCACATTAGATATATATGAGAGGGGATGACCTTGAGTAAAAATTCAGTCATGTACCTGAGGGAATCAATGTCCTAGTTTAATTAGAGGGGGAGATATGAGGGTTTTTATCCTTTTTAACCTTGAAAAATGACTGTTCACCCCCTATCTCCCCACCAAATCGAACTGGGAAATTGAAATTTGGTATGTACATTTAGAAGGGACCTTAAATGCGCTTTTTAGGGGTCCAGACTTTACAGTTCTATTGCACCCCCTAACTGCTCCAAATATGTGGTTTTTTGTTGGGTTTTCTCATTTTTTGAGTTTTTTGAGTGTGTTCCTCGCATAACTTACCGCTAAATTGAGTAAGGGAGTTGAAATTTGGTATGTATATTTAATAAAAGCCCTAAATATGCATTTTAGCAGTCACGACTTTTCAACTATATTGCACACCCTCACAGCCCCAAAAATGTGGTTTTTTGGTAAATTTTTCTTATGTTTTGAGTTTGCCCCCCCCCATAAGTGCCCTCCAGATTGGGCCAGGAACTTGAAATTCAGTATGTATATTTCGTAGAGGCCCTAGATGTATCTTTTGGGGATTTCGACTTTTCAGCCCAATTGCACTTCCACACAGATCTAAAAATGTAGTTTCTTGGTGGATTTTTATCATTTTCAGAGTTTGTTCCTCACATTGCTCTCCTCCAAGTCGGACTAAGAAGATTAATTTGCAATGTACAATTTAGTAAAGTTCCTGGGTGTGCCTTTTGAGGGTTTCGACATTTTAGCCCCATAGAATCTTTCCTACCCTGAATACGGTTTAGGAAAATCAATTTTCAATTCTCGTGATTATAATATTTCACGAAAATCAGGCCGAAAAAACATCTCGAAACGATGCTTATTTCTTCTCATTTTGTATTTATTTTGTTGTATTTTACAAATCACTTCACCCCCACTCTTGATTTTTATACCATCCATATTTGGGTGTATACACTATGTTTTAGAGCGAACAGCGAATTTTTATCACTATTAATTTTTTTTACTATGAATTTTCAAAATGAGCAGCAGGTTTGGGGGAAAATAAAAGTTTTAAACTAGTATATCTCAGCCCCTTCGGTTTTTGGGAATGCTAACCATTATACATGTAAGTCTCATGAGTTGACCTACCTCTGGAAGAGGGGAGGGGGTGACGAGTTTAATATAGAACATCCAGTACGCATCATGCCTTGCAATGAGAAAACATAACGTAACGAATGTATGCATTATACATAGTTTGAACTCATTCGCAGGCCATTTTATAACTTAATTTTAGTTTTCTTTGTATTTGAAATAATTAGCTGTAGTTAATTATTAATTTTCTGAAATTCTAACCTACTGTTCTATACATAAGCTATTTCTTTGGAGCCTTCGAGACTTCTCGTCGTTTCAAATTGATCCCAGTATGGACATAAATTAAATTACCAACAAAGGCGGTTTCATAAAAGGTCTTTGTTGCTATTTGAAATATCGTTAGACTCTTCAAACACAAGTTTTAGCAAGTTTAGCAATACATTGCTAGCAAGGTACCTACCTACCTACCTACCTACCTACCTACCTACCTACCTACTTAGCTGGTATTTTCAAGGTTACTCGTGAATACTGAATTTTCAAACAACATACACAACGACGAAGACGACGACGACGACAACAACAATACAGAACCTTTGTAGTAAATTTTTTCTTCATAATAAAATGAACAGAAATAACAAACTTTGGAATTCAAATCAAGTATACAGGTAGGTATTCCCTTTCACGTGTAAATACCTGCAATGAAAACAGCTTCGATTCGCTTTTCAAATCGTTTTTCAATTCGTTAATGAAAAAATGTCAACGTTGTCGTTATCGTTGATAAACTAATTTTGCTTTCTTTTCCTTTTTTTCGTTTTTTTTTTTTTGCCATTTTCGAAGTTCAGCGAGGCATAAACGTTTAGGACCAAGTCGCCAATTTTGAAAGGTTTTAATTGTCAACCGAATAAGTAGACCTTTGCGGTATAAAAGTTCAATTACGAAAGTTTGCCAATGTCGAGAGAGAAACTTTTCACGCCGCGTCGAGGTAATAAAAATTAGCAAACATAAAACGTATACTCGTACCTATAGTCGTACTCGTACCTACCCATCTACCTACCTAGCTAGCTAGGTAAATGATGAGAAACTAATTCACGGCAACAAGCGTTCGTTGTGTTTGTTTTTTTAGCTAATTTACGTTTTATTTATGAAACGACGAACAAGTTTACCCGACGTAATTACCGTGTAAAGAGAAAATTCCAACCATTTAGATGTACTTAAAGATGGTGTTGAAAAATGCGGTTAAACAAGACGGGTTAAACTTTAACTTGACGTTTTTCCTTTTATTTTATCGTCGTCGTGTTTTATTACCGCCGCAGTCTACTACCGCGCCACCCTCTTCCACTTACCCCTACCTTATATACTCTCTTAGTATACTCTTTATCTCGTTTTAAATAGCGTTCGCGTCTTTATTAAAAACAAAACCAAAAAAACCATCCAATGACCAATTTATGGTGAAATTGTATTTTTAACGTTTGGTAATTTTTCTTGTTTAACTGTTGATCTAGGATAACCTTTATCGCCTCGTTTATATAGGTAGGTAAGGTACTAGGTAGTTAGCTATACCGACAGGAACAGCTAAGATATAGACGCGATTTATACCATCTTTCCGAAAAGCTATTACTTTCTTGTTGCTAGCTGAATTGTTTTCTTTCTCATTTGACGCTTTGAATATTTATCTTATTTTATTAAATTTCGCGAGTATTGATCTTTTTGTTCTTTACACGTTATTTCGTAAACATTTTCCGCTTATTTTTAAACGGCGAATAGGTAAACAAATATATTTACCCATTTATTTTTATTTTTTTTCATTTTCATTTTTATTTTTTTCAAACAGCGATATATTTCGTAATACTATAAACAAAAGCGGTACAGTCTGTACTTTTCTAAATCCTCCACCAAAAAAAAAATCAAACAAAAATTTGTTTACCACTGAATAATTTTTTTTTACCAGAAATTATTCATTCTTCGATAATATCATCAAAGTAAATTTATAAATTTAACTAACCTTGCAAAACTTGAAATCATTTCATCTTATTCGAGGATCTTAAAAAAAAAATTCTTTGGTAGAATCTAAGCGATGTATACAAAATACTTACACAGCCAAGTATCAACTTATTTGGAAATGGAAACGTAAATTTATAATGTAGGCGAAAATCTGATTGTAAGCGGATTTTTTTTTAAAAGAAATGTGTTACTTTTAAACCAAATTAAAAATAGAACAAGATTTTTCGCAAAAAAATGACTTATTTTGGCACTGGAATTGAAAACATGTAAATTTTCTCATAAACCATTTTCTTTACAATAAATATTAATATCTTTAATATTTTGATTTTTCCATTCGGCATGAAATCTTTGGCGTAGTTCTCTTTTTGGTGAAAAAAATATTGAAAAAATTCGTTCTTTAAGAATCCTTGAAAAATCGTCCGTGCAAGTTGTCTCATTGGGGTGAATCGATTTTTGCAAATTTTGAAAAATTTATAACAGGTAGTGCTTAATAGTTGCCAAATAATTTTAGTCCTCAAAGTTCAAATTTAGCCTTCACAACGAATGCTCAACGCTAAAAAAAAAATATCAAAAATTGTAATTGTAAAAAATCGTAAAAAAAATCTCATTAAAAACCGTTATAACACTGATATTATTACCAAAAATAATAAAAAACGATAATTTTTCATCCATATCCTCTTTTTGAGGGATAACAGAAAAAAAGTTATTTTTCACATTTGTTGAAATGTTTCAAAATAATCTGAGAAAAATCCAAATTTACTATTGAGCACTATCCGCATTAAGTTTTCCAGTCTGACCTCTTAACGAATTTTCAAGGAAGAAAATCACTACTTTTCACTGCTTTCCCACAACCTTTCACAACTTTTTCACCATCAGTCGAAAATTAAAAATACTGACTTGACTTTGACCCTCTTTCATTCATAAAAAACTTCTTACACTTATTGTAATTCTGAACGAGCTCGACAAAACGTGTTTTTGCGGCGAATCGAGTAGGCAATTCTATTAACCTGCAAACATATTACAGGTCAAATAGAGTAATCATCGTGATAGGAGAACATTTTTTTTGATTTCGAGGAAATTAAAAATCAATAAACAATAATTAAGCAATTTTCAACCTCATTTCACCACTTTCACTACTTGTTAGACATCCTAATATGGGAAACGAAAGGGGGTATATTTCCTTTGTAGTAATTTTTTTTTCAAAAAATAAAAAACGCAATATAATAGTGACATTTAAAAAAAATTCTTAACAAGAGAGGTTAATGCTGAAAACTTGGCACCAATTATGGTTTGGGGTATAAAAAGGTATAATAATTCCGAGTTTGAAAAAAATTTTCAAAAAATATCTTTTGTCAATTTCTGAAAATTTTTGAACTTTTAGTCCGATTTGCGAATTAAAAAAATTACGCTGAAATATAGAAATAATGGCGATTACTTCCAGAAACAAAAGCTGACTTGTACTGAGGGGGCAGGAGGCTACAAAGCTACCGACACCGACTTCCCCATTTCTTTCTAATAAAAGTGCTTCGTACCGTCCCTCCCACCTTCCAAGAAACTAGCCTATTTTAGAAGAGGAAGGTGATCGAATTAAAAATTGACGACTAAATTTCTTCAAAAACTGACAATTTTCCGAAATTTAAGCAATAGTGAAATTTTGCGAAAAAGAGGTAGAGATAAATTGAGTGATCTTTCTATAGGCAGTAAATAATTCAATGCTGTGGTAACGCGAAGTTCAAAAACAACAAATGGATAAGTACCCACTACCCATCCGATGGGAATGACGAAAAATTATTTTAAAAACATGAAAATTTTAATATCAAAAAAGTATATTTCCAAGGGTTTGGTTCGGCAGAAATTTTGTAATTTTTTAAGGCTAGTGTTATAAGCGGTGTAATAACAGTAGACTTTTGGAGAGGAGGGATTTATTGAAATTTGTCTTTAAAGAGTGAAAAATATATAGTAAAAATTTTACAAAAATTTTGAGAGTCAAGAGCAACCAAGACAATTGAGAGAATCGAGAAATTGAAAACAATTGAGACATTAAAGGCAATCCAGACAACAAAGATAATTGAGACAATCGAGACAATCAATAAAATTAAAACTATGAATACAATCAAGATAATAAAGACAATCAAGACATAAAGATAATAAGGACAATTGATACAATTGAGATAATCAAGACAATGAAAACAACAGAGACAATTAAGTTAGTAAAGACAATAAGGCTTGTTAAAAACTACAGCTACATTGTACTACGTCATGTAGCATGGCATTGCGCAGAACGTGTGAAACAATTGCGACTATAAAGACAATTGAGACAATTGAAACAATGAAAACAATCAAGACAAGATAATCGAGACAATTGAAATAACTGAAACAATGGAGACAATGGAGACAATAAAGACGATTGAGACGATTGAGATCACTGAAAAAATGAAAACACTAAAAACAATAGATACAATGAAGACATGAAGACAATAGAAACAATTGAGATAATCCAGATAATGAATATAATGGAAACAATGAAGATAGCAAAGACAATAAAGATTATTGAGACAATCGAAACATAAAGACAATAAAGATTATTGAGAGAATCGAGACATAAAGACAATGAAGACAGTAAAAAAGATTAAGACAATCGAGACAGTAATTATTCGTTAGAGTTTTTAGGTACAATGTAATGTGAAGAATGTGAGTGAAGAAAAATTTTTAAATAAAAATTGATTTCTTCATAACAAAAAAGTGAGCTTCATAGAAATTATCTAGCAAAAAATTCAAGTCCACGTGAAAGGAAAGTGAGAATTTTGCGAAATATCTTGACTGAGGGGCTCAAAGGTGCATTAAGTTTAAGATTTAAGAATCAATTTAAAACCTTGACTGGTATACGAGAATAGTGAGGGTAGGAATTTTGAATTATTATAAATACAAAATTTTAAGCTTTAATTACAAAAAAAACTTAATCCGTATAATTTTTAGAATGAAAAAATTTGCAGAATAAGCGCTGAAGTTGATTTGATTATCTCTTTGATTTTTTCATTTACATTGTGCAAAGACGTTGTTAAAATGAACGAGCGAAGCGATGGTTCGCTTTACAAACAAAGGAGAAATTAACCTATGAAAAAGTATGAAAATATACTTTTCTGGCTTTTGATCTTAGACATTTACATGTGTATTCAAAAAATCTAAAGTTATGAAACATATCCAAAAATCAACCTCCTGGTTTACTTAGAAGGGGAGGTATGATGGTTTGACCTTGAAAAGGGGCTTTTCCTCCCCTATCTTCCCATCAAATTGAGTTAGGAAATTGAAATTTAGTATGTAGATTTAGTATAGGTCTTCGATGTGCCTTTTGGTGGCTTCAACTAACCAACTTTCCGCCGACTTTTTTTTTTGATTTGTCGATTTTTTAAAAATTTACAAACTTTTTGCTGACATTTGGATGACGGAAGGAGAGAAGGCCTCCAAATCCCGCCTCATTTTTACCTCTTGATTCCAGCCTCGGAAAAAAAAAATTTCAACTAAATGAAAAGACCAAAGGCCACATTTTGTTTGTTTCGGTATAAAATGATGCGTTTGAGAAAAATAAAAAGCTAAAATATATCGATAAAGAATTTTCCACTTCAAAGCAACATCAAGAAATATTGGTCGCATTACACCCAAACAAGCCATCATTGATTCTTTGTAAAATCATTAGAGATAATTTAGTACAGAAAAAAGCTACTATTTTTTTTTCACGCCACCCTATTTTTTTTCCTTATTCTTTCAAAACACCCTTCTACGTCAAAATTTAAGCCAGTATAAAAAATCGCAGCGAACGAGCAATGCGCAGTTGGTGGCAATATGCAGCATATGGTACACGACCAATACCATTACTTACATGTTTCGTCACATCTTGCACTTGTTCGCTAATTCGTATCGAATTCAAGCCCATTTAGAACGTTTAGATCGCACTATACATATACGAGTTATTTACGAGTACGATTTTTTTTTTTTTTTTTTTTTTCAACAAATCTTCGAAAAAAGAAAAAGAAATTTGTACAAAAAAAAAATACTTATATCTATGCGTAGTAAGCTTTCAGGCAATTAATAAGAGGTTGAAAATAGGGTAGCTCTGAATATGACATATCATTTCATCATCGTGTAACAGCGAACAGCATAAGTATAAAGCTTATATTAAAAAGATTCTCGAGATCTTTTTTTTTTTCTCTCTCCCCTTTCTCGTCTGCTTTCCTCGTACTCGTACATCCGCATACGCTATACGGGTACAATATATAGTAAAAAACACACTTATTGAAAAGCAATATTGAGAGCAAATAATTTCCTCAGAAAAAGTCTTGTGATTTTTAACATCAAGATGAAAAGGATTTCGTTTAAACGAAGAACACTCATCGTATAGTCGTCGCGTCGAAGGGGTACAGCGGGGGTAACGTATATATACTACCACTATACGACACGACGACCAACGACGAAGACGACTACGTCGACGACGACGACGTGCGGTTTCATCGTAGGTAGGTAGGTAAGGTACGTAACGTATAGAACTAGCAGCAGAGAAAAACTCGTTGCCGAAGAAAAACCCCTACTATAAGTTATTGACATTTTTCTTTTGTCGCACCGTTGCTTTTTAATCTGCTGCTGTATTTTCCAGTTAAATAAATCAAAAATGAACGGAGTTAAATCGCTCGGGATTACACTGGCGGCGGGCGAAATTTGTTCAAATAATTTTATCGAACAAAATGTACGTATCAAAAAGTATTTTAACGATAGGCGAATAGCATAACCTATAAGCAATACCAACCAACTTAGAATGGCATAAATGAGTAAGAAAACTGCAAATTCAAAAACTCGTAGCCTAATTCCCGCATAAGTTAGTACACTTTGGGTGAGTCAAATTTGGCTTTTATTGAAAATTTGCAAACGGTGGAGTCACAATAGCACCGAAGCCTTGAAGTAATGTGCTAAAAATTTCAGCTTTTTAAGTGAATTTTTTAAACTTGCAAAATTAACTCAAGGTTTGGTATTTTTTAATAATTTTTAAAAAACCGAAAATAAATTTCATTAAATTTTTCCACATATTAAATTATTGCAGGTAAAAATCACCATTTTTTGGTAAATTTTCATAATTTCCTTTCTTTTTGGGTGTTTTTAAAAATACCACTTTTTGTAAGTTTTTCCGATTTTCTGAAAAATTATTGAGGGAAATTTTTTTGGAAAATGCTTTCCTGATATGGATGTAGAACATCATTTTTAAATAATTCAACGTAATATTTCAATTTTACCTCATACAACCGATTTTTCAGAAGACACTGAAAAATTCTCATTTTTCACGTTTTTCAAAATAAATTTGTTAAAAATTAATCAAAAAAAAAACGTAGTACGTTGCTTTTTGAGCCAGATTTTCCTAAAGTAAATGAGATAAGGGAATTGTCCGTTCATGGAATAGAAAAAAAATGGATACTGCGATGTTTTCTCTTCAGTAGTGGTAGGGGTAGGTCTGGGTTAAGGGAGATGGGACTAGAGGGCTGCAGCCCCCCTCCCATAAAGGACCCTATTTGGTATTTTAAATCAATTTTTTCAACAGTCCAAAGTTTTAGTCTGAGAAGAAAAGTGGTTTGCATTAAAATGTTAAAAAAAAATTTTGCCCTCTCATCGTAGTTTCTCGTTTTTTCCTTTTTTGATTTTTATGTATTTCATAGTTAGGCATAAATATTGACCAGTTTTTATGTTTTATCTTTAACACGACTCAAAACTTTAATCAAATCAGTCGGACTGAAATTCAAGGTATTTTTGAAGGGGAAAATTTCGCTCAAGTCTGAACACTATTGAGGCCCAAGGATGAATAAATTGACCAATTTTTTTTTTCAAAAATACGGTCTTCGGTCTGTATACAATCTTACCATCAAAATTATTGTTGATTAAGAGAAGAAATAAACAAAATTCAAGGTGAAAATTTTATAATTGTAATTGACATTTTTAATGTTTTTTCGACCCTTTTGAAAAAGTTTATTTTGCATTTCTGCACATTGTTCGTCTCGCAATTTGTTTTGAAAAATATTCGAATAAATTTATTTTTACATCAAAGTTTTAAATTTCATGTACATTTGAAAAATCATGAGAATGGGATGGGGAAGGGGGGTAAGCTCCGGGTCTGGGTAAAGGTACAAATAGACATTAAAATGAATAACTGAAACCCAGAAAAGACACATTTAGGGGAACTACTAAATTTGCATACCAAATTTTAACTTTCGAGCTAAATTAGAAGGAGAGATATTCGTGGTACGAACTCGAAAAATAGGAAAAACCAACCAAAAAAACACATTTTTGAGGCTGCGTGGGTGTGCAATGAGCAGAAAAGCTGAAACCCCCAAAAAGCACAACTAGCATCCCTACTAAATCTACATTCCTTTAAACCTTTTAGCTCATTTTGGAGAGGAGATGTGTGTGATATGAACTTGAAAAATAAAAAAACCTGAGTCGAATCTCCTAAAAGCACATCTATGGCTCTTACTAAATATCCATACCAAACATAAATTTTCTACAGCTTAGTTTGAAGGGAAAGTAGGGGACGAGAATCCTGTTTTCAAGCTTAAAAAGATGAAACTCCCCATATCTACTCTTCAATTTGACCTAGGAGGCTGATTTTTGAAAATGTTGTACTACTTTTGATTTTCTATCAACTGGCAAAAAAAAGGAATAATTTTCACAATTTTTCTCCTCAGAACCCTCTCCTCAAAATTTGGACATGATTGAATTTTCACCCGAGATCATCGCCGCTCAAAAATATTAAATCTGCCGCCAATCCGAGCCTACTACCCAAATTTGACAGATTTTGATCGGTATCGGGCTGAGCAAATAATTTTCAACTCCGGGTAACAATGAAAAATGAATAGAAATAAATATCTGACATGGCCAAAAATAGTATCAATGGTCATCTAGGACCTCAACATGGATTTCGTTGATACTCCTCACCCCCTCCCCGCCATGCAGTGTAGATCGATAGTCTGAAATAGTCTGGTTTTCATTGACAATTAATTTTACATAGAAAATCAGGCTATAATTTCATTTTTAAAAGAAGTTTTATCCAAGGAAGCATACTTCATCTGTTTCAGATCCTCAAGAGCAGGTTTCCATATTTTTTATCCTGATTTTTTATGTCATACTGTCAATGAAAATTGAGCTATTACAGCATATCGACCAACGACGGTTGAGGGAGAGGATATACCAAAAAACCTGTTTTTTGGGGTCCTAGAAGGTCATTAAGAAGATTTTTAGCCATGTCGGATATTTATTTTTATTATTTTTTTCTCGAACGTTAAAATCATTTGCTCTGCTCGATACTGACCAAAATCGCTGAAATTCGGTCGATTAGTTCAGTTTGGTGGCGAATTTGATATACAAGATTAGGGATGAACTTGGGTCAAAATTAAATAAATGCCCAAATTTGGGGGAGGGGGTGCTGAGGGTTAAAAAACACAAAAATTGCCCTTCTTTTAAGCTAATTGATACAGAATCAAAAGCTGTATAACATATCCAAAAATTAATATCCTAATTCGATCAGGAGGGGAGGTATGGGAATTTCTCCCCTTTTTGACATTGAAAAAGGTCGGTTCGTCCCCAATCACCCCACCAAAATGAGGTAGGTAGTTGAAATCTGACATGCATATTCAGTAGAGGCCCTACATGGGCCTTTCGGGGGTCTCGACTTTTCAGCCCCATTTCACCCTCCTTCCTCCATCCCACTAAATATATGGCTTTCTAGTCGATTTTTTTAATTTTTAAAGTTTGTTCCTCGTATAACGCTCCCCTCCCTCCGAATTGGGCTAGGAATGTGAAATTAGCTGAGTACAGTCAGTAGGAAACCTAGATATGCCTTTTTAGGGGTTTCAACTTTTTTGCCCTATTGAATTTGCGATGCTCTTTTTCAATTCCCATAATTGCAATTAGTCACAAAAATCAGGCTGGAAAAGTACAGCGAAGTGATGCTTTTTTTTCTTTTTTTTTGAACCATTTATGATGTATTTTTGTATGTTCGGATACCTATTTTGAGAATCCCTGAGAAGGGCACAAGCGATAAAAATCAACCTTAAATCAATAAAGGTAAGTGTATCTGATCCATTTCACTATGAATTTACTGAAAAAAAATTTTTATTGCTGTAAAAAATTTTATTTGAAAAATCACGAAAAATTTATTCTTCAAGCACGCCTAAAAAATCATTTATAATGGTTAAAATTAAAATGTTGCGCTTTATCGTGTAAGTTGATGCTCCCATCTCCTATATCCATATCAGGAGAGCGTTTCTCTGAAAAAAATTTCCTTCGTAGTTTTTCCAAAAATCGTAAAAAAACGCCAAAATTTACATTCTAAAAAAATCTCTCAAAAAATGGTGCAGTGGTGAAAATTTTCCAACATAAATAATTTTAACTACCAAACCTGCGTAATAATTCTATGTTTATAAACAATTTTCAGCAAATTTTTAAACATTTTTTCAATTTTTGAGAATGAGCGAAGCTTGAGTTAGTTTTGCAAGTTGAAAAAACTGAGCTTGGAAGCTAAAATTGATACTAAATTATTTTAAGGTCATTTCGTAACTATTGTAACTTCTGCCAACGGCAGATTTTCAAAAAAAGCAAAATTCTGTCCACTCTACATAAGTCCAATAAGAAATTTACTTAAAATTTCCACATCTTTTTGCATCTGTTTCTTCTTCTTTTTTTTTTCTATTAAAACTCACACTCGCTTCGTGGAAAGGTATATCTACCTACTCTTCGGCGGCGTACTACAATGATTTATTACGTTTAAAATCCTTTTTATCGATAAGATAAAGTACTCTAAACGATTCTCCGGAACAGTAGCAAAAAAAAAAAAGGCTCTTTTTTGCTATCGAACATCTGTTACGCACGTTGACTTCTCCACAACCGGCTAAACAGTCAATAAATTGTTCGTACAGACGGACCACATAACGCATACCGAGAGAAAGAGAAAGAGTGAGAGAGAGACGAAGACAGAACAAAATACGTGTCCGAACAAGCGAAAACGATTTGTATCTTTAATTAACATTCTGTCAGGATAAAAAATTTATTTGATTTTCAAACCGAGAGACGAACCGAACGTGAGAACACGAGACGCGACTGTTTGAAAAACACGTCTCGTTTTTCGCCAAATTTTCCACCGTAAAAAGTCAAATTTGATATTAGGGATATTTTGTACCGGATGAGTCTTTTTCATGAAACAGAAAGCTTAATCAAACATGTCAACTAATTTTCGTACCTGGCTTACTCAAAGACCTTTCATTGTCTATGTTCATCCCAGTGGTTAATCTATGGCCAAGTAATTATAACGATGCGAATATCCAGAATAATATAAAAAATTTTCATATTCGATTTTTGACTTTAAAAAACTGAAAGAATTTCTGCTTCACAAGAGGAAAATTTCTTCTTTTTTTTTTCGCCGGAAGATTTTGTCATTTTTATGAAATCCTTTAGGTGGTGGAAAGAAACTAAATCAAACAGAGAAAATTCCGAAAAGAAGGTATTCGTACTTCGTATAGTGATAGACGTTTTTCTATAGGTACCTACCTAACTACATACATACATATCAACGTAGCATTCGAATAATATTAAAATGTCAAAATATCAAAAAAAAAAAAATCACTACAAACATTTCCATATGTTTCGATACTAAAGGAGAATTTACGTAAAATATTTATCGCTCCTTATCAGTAAAAGGTTTACCTATTTTATTTCAGATATAATCTTAGTAGAGTATTTTTCTTTACTCAGATAAACTTTTCATAATATTTATTTATTCATGCTTAATATTAAAAAAATATATATTTATGAAATCGCTTTAAGCAATACAAAAGAATTTGTAAATACTTAACATGGACGAAAGAAACTTATTATATGTAATTAATTTTGGCCATCTTAAAAATTGCAAATAAATACTTTGAAATAATGTTAGGTGTAAATTTTACCAACTTTTGTATTATTTCAGTTTTTCGCCGTATTGAGTGTAGCTGTATTGCAGTTAAAACACGTAAACAGATATCGAAACGATGAAGTTTTGTTGTATTTTGAATAGAGAACCAACAAAATATTTCAAAAAAAAAAACATTCACTTTTTAAAATTAAAGAGCTAATTTCGTTAATGAATAACGACCGTAGTTAATTTAAAATTGAATCAAGAAATTATCTAATAAGAATACTGTAAAGGTTTGAATCTAGAACAATTTCGTTAATTTATTTTGATTTTTTTCTCTTTACCGTGAAAATGGATTAACAAAAGTTTACCTGCCTATTTATTGCTCGATTTTTATTTTAATTAGCAAAATAGATGCAGGTAACTAGTAAATTTTTATGGAAAATTATGTTTCGTTAATATTTTACAAAAATTACCATCGATGATGATGGGAAAATTTCACCATAAGCAGGATAGGGGAAAATTAATTTTTTTTTTTTAGGTATTTCTTCATTATTCGGTGCTGGTTTTGGACGTCGCTAAACTAAATAAATTGTTTTTCGTTTTGAAAAATTTTGTGTGGTTTCTTTCTTCAACAACCTTAAAGTTAATTTTCTCTGTTAAAATTTCATTTTAAACAAATATTAAAGTATCTAAGTAAAACCTTAATGAAAGGTACTAAGGTGACCAGAATTTTTAAATTTTTTCAATTCGCGTCCGGCGGAGCAACAATAATTACGAAATAAGCTAAAAAATATGTTGTAAAACGCTCAGGATAAGAAAAAAAACATTAAAAAAACAATTTTAGCCGTTCAAGTCAATTTTTCCAATTTGCTAAACTGATTCGAAGTTCAAAAACTTTTTTTTTAATTTTCAAAAAATCAAAAAAAAAATTTATTTGAAATATCATTATAAAAATAGAATTATTACACATATTTACATCCAAAATTGCTGTGGGTGGCAAGCTTTCAACATTATTCCTATTTTCAGGGGTTTTCAAAATATGTCAGTCTTTTGTATATTTTTAACAATTTCCTGCAAAACTATAAGGGATTTTTTCGAAAAAAAATCCTGCTGAAATGCACATGGAGCATCAATTTTAGATGATAATAGGCAATATTTCATGATTAAATTCCCCCCCCCCCCACGCTGAGGCATTTTTTCAAGGGTGCTTAAGGCATGGCCTTTTCGTCATTTTTTTAAATATATTTCTAGAAATTTTTTCCATGAATTTAATTTTTTTAAGGCTTTTTAAAGTGACATCCCAAGGAAGAAATTAAAGAAATGCAAGTGCTTCAAAAAAAAGAAGAAAAAATTAAAAATTGCTACTTCGAAAAAAATGTCATAACAAGAGGCAGAGCACAGTTCATCTATTTCAAATCCTCAAAGGCAATTTTTTATTTTTTCCGTCTTTTTAAACTATTTATACTGTATTTTTCTACGCCGGGACGTTATATTGGGTACACTCAAAAAATGTAAATAACTGGAAAAAAATTTCTAACAATGTAACAAAAAAATACAAAAAAATCATTCTTTCAACATCTCTGAAAGATTATCTAGGGATGAGGGGGGTTAAAACATTGCGCTTAATCGGTCAGAATTGATATTTCACATAGATCTCACACGAAGTTACCTCAAAGTGTTACACTAGCAAAGTTTGAAGTAGAGTTATGTGAGGAACAAACTCAAAAAATGAAAAAAATGAGAAAAACTTATCAAAAATCCGCTTTTTTGAGGCTATGAGGGGGTGCAATAGAGCTAAAAAGTCGAAACCCCCAAAAGGCACATCTAGGGTACCGACTAAATGTACATACCAAATTTCAAATTCCTAGCTCAATTTGGCGGGGAAATGGGGGGGACAGACCTTTTTCAAGGTGAAAAAGGGGCAAAACCCCCATATCTCTTCTCTTAATTGACTTAGGAGGTTTATTTTTGGATATGTTATACGACTTTTGATTCTCCGTCAATTGGCTAAAAAAGGGACAATTTTATCGTTTTTGACCCCTCAGCACCTCCTCCCCAAAATTAGCGAACAACTGAATTTTGACCCAAGTTCATCCCCACTCATACATATCTAATCCGCTGCCAAACTGAGTGGATTTACCGAATTGAGCGATTTTAGTAGGCATTGAGCGGAGTAAATGATTTTAATGTTCGGCAGAAAAAATAAATAAAAATATAAGGGATGATGATGAAAATATATTGTTTAAACTAATTAGGTATCAAGCACGTAAGCATAATAATTTCATTTTTAAAAAAATTATTCAGAAAATTTTTTTTGGATTTAAAAAAAAATTTTGAGTAATAGTTGCGTAGGATACATGGATCACTTCCTAAAGATTTATAGTTGAAAAAAAGTATTTTTTGGATAAGAAAACCCCCTGGTTAGGGCCTCTAGGGGGTCCGACATTGAAACTAAGTTCATATTCGTATTCGGACGGTTCGACTAATGTGAAAACGACAACAACTGCATCAACCTGTCTATAACCCAAGAATTAGTGGCGGGGAGAGGGGTGCAATTTTGAGGTGCTTGGAGGCTCGATAAATTTTTTACATCTTTCCTACGTTTTTCTACCGATCCAAGTAACAAGTGTACTCAGTATTGAATTTGGTTCATCGATAACAAATTTTTTCGAATATATCGCCATTTACCCCCATATTCCAAATTTTTTCAAATTTTTACTATGACGCACGATCGTAAAAATTTTGACAAAAATGTATGTGGGGTGCAGGTCTAATATACATTTGAAAGGCATGGTTTTAAAATTTTACGAAATCGTTATCCATATTTAAAAAAAAAAAAAATGAAGAAAATTGGAAACGGTCATTTAAAGTAGAAATTACGGAGAGGGGTGTGTCGATGTTTTCTAGGGTGCCTCTTATTATTAGTCTCTAAAACATACCAAAAAATTACAGAAATCCATTAGTTAACGCCTTAAAAAAAAATTAATATACGTTTTCCAATTAGTCACCTCCTTCCCCCTCGTAAAGCGGTGGGGTTAGAGATCCAAAACTTTGGTCAAAGATGTTTCATGATGGTACCCATCTAACGTCAAAGTATCATGCCGAAATTTCTCCGGTACAAATTTACCTCGCTTATCCGCCAATGACCTTTGAACCATTTTGATTTGTAATAATCCGGGTTTTGTATTTTTTTGAAAAATTCAATATTTTTTAACACTTATCAAAATCAAGTGTCGTCAAATAAATGCGAGACAAGGCAAATCCTTCGATTAAAAAAAACGAGTTTGCAGCTGCTAGAAAAAAAAAATAGAAGGAAAGATTTGATTGAGAGGAAAAGTTGGAATTTCCGCATGATTAACCCAAATCATTGGTACCTAATTAATTTTTCAATCTGAAAATTTTTTCAGATAAACGAGAAAACTACATCCGATGATGCGTAAAATTTGAAATATTACAGAAGACTTAAAAATGTCGACTGATTTATTTTTTTCCAAGATACGAATTATTTCCATTAAAAATAAATTTTAAGTCTTGGAAAAGAAAATTATGCGATATTAATTAGCTGTCAAGTGGACGAAATACACCAAAATAACAACAACGAAACGTTTACAAATAAATATCTATCATGAACCTATATAAATCTATTGTTGAGAATAAAACGAAATATTATTTTTTATTTACATAAATAAACAAAAGAGCTTGATATAATCATATCAACAATTTCATTTTTAGCTACTTCAAAAGGTACAATGAAACACGCTGTGAATTTTTTTTTCCCTCCCATTTTATAAAATGTATTTCATTACACGTATATACCTAAGTAAGCATACTACAAATACATTGTCAAATCAAAAAAGCTTTTGTTTAATATTAATTTCACGAATTCTTCTCATACAAAATATTAATATTCACTCGCGCAGACATACCATACCCAGCTAACATTAAACGTAGAGGTATAATTATTGAAAGGAAGTTGCATTCGCAGATATATACACAGCTATGGGTCCGTGTACGTCCTACGTATCTCGATTCATCGTATTCTAAATATACAACTTTTAACACCTTTTCTACGATGATAAACAAAATATCAGACATCAGACAGAGTTGAAAAGTACTCTCGAAATGGAAATTCTATTTTATTTAGAATTCTGCTGAGACAAGAGTGCGAGTTTTCTTCATCATCAAATTTTAACTAATTAATAATTCTTGCGTAACGACGGAAATTCATTTCATTCCTTTGCTCGACTTTTAATTTCCTTTCTAAATTATGATTTTATACTTTAAATATAAATATATTTCGCCGTAGCAAGTAGGTATCTCTTATATTTGATATTTCATCATCATCTGTTCGCAGCAACGTTCGCTGTGCACAACTTGTTAACGATGTTTTTTTTTCTCTCGATTTTACTCGTTGTTTCGTATAATTCGATGCGAGAGAAAAATTAATATATATATTAAAGAATTAATTTCGCGAAACAATGGAAAATTATTTCCGTTAACTTTTACCTCTACAAGGGAAGTACCCCAAGCGTTACAAGCCTAATGAAAACATTTTTTTATTGGCGTGTAGTGCATTCAAAATTACTCCCACAATCAAAATTTCAGCCACTAAACTCCATCTGGGGGGGGAGGGGGAGAGGGTGAGTTATGAAGTGTGGAATATTGAAAAATCAGCAAATAAGACTGCGAAATTAATGAAAAATGAAATAACTCGAGTTCAAACGGCGCTTAGGGGCTAATTTTATCACCGCATACTATACTCGACATGGGCCAATTAGAGGTAGCGCAGTGGTACGGATCCGCGTGTAACACCTCGGGGGGGGGGGGTGAATCTTTGTCCGAATGACATCGAATAAATCACAACTCGGTTCTAATTTTATGAGTACCACTTTCATGCTGAAATTTTTGGAGTTGGGAAAATGGCAGCACCGTGGTTGACTAATTGTTGTATTGTGGCGCTCCATACGAGCATCTGGTCAAGTAAAAAATTATTTTTTCTATCGCGTATTTACCCAAGTATAATGCATTGAGTTACGTCACTTTTTCCATAGGTGTATCCAACATCTATAGACTTTCTAGAAGTTACCCTGTACTCACTTAGTAGGTATTTAGTTTTTAGTCACCCATCGACTTACGTTACGTGACGTCACTGGCAGAGGTAGGTAATTATGTTTTTTGCGTAGTAAATGCAAGATTATGAATAATTTCACGGATTTTTACATTTTTCACGTATAAAACAACTTTTAATGATTTTTTTTTTAGACAATATATATATATATATATATAGAGGATAGAAAAAGGAATCTAATAAAAAAAAAAGAAAATTTTTTAATAAAAATTGACATTTTATGCTACAATTAAAGTGATGAAGACTTCCCTAAATTTTGCTTCAATTTGGCTGTTACTGTTACAAAAATGTAAACAAAAAGTGTCCTGCCGTTATCAAATTTTAAATTGTATTTGAATTACTTTGAAAAAATAATAATGATAATTATAAAAAGTAAAATTGAAATTGAATTTCTTTACCTCTCACCACCACTTAGAATAAATGTTACTTTTCTAGATAAGAAAATTTTCAATTTTTGATGTTCACAAAACAAAAAAAAAAAAAAAAAAAAACTGAATTGGAAAAAAAAAAAAAAAAAAAAAAAAACTGAATTGGTAAAATGATAATAAACAAAAACAAACCGATATTTTTCTTTTTGAAAATTCACCCAAAAGAGCTAGAAAATGAGAAAAACATGTTTTCAAATGTTTTCTTTGTAAATTGGAATTATAAATAAAAAATTTGCACCAAATTTTTTTCGTTTTTAATTTTTTTTTTGAAAGCAAAAATTCGAATATTTACTAATCAAATGTAATGATAAAGAAATTCGAAAAATTTATCAAAAGAATTACTAAAAAAAAGAGCAAAATAATACGAATAATTTATTTAATTCACTTCTCTAATAAAAAAACTAAGCCTCACAAATTCAATCTAATTTGCTGACCCTTCCTCTTACGTAAGGAGTGTATGTAACTAAGTTGTTGAAGCACCCCATAAAAAAAAAATTATTTCAATTCACAAATAAAATTATTTTAAATATGTATTTTGCTCATTTTCTAGTGTTTTTGATGAATTTTTCGAATTTTCATCTTTACATTTGAT
>FIZR01012465.1:0-16655 GCA_900060175.1 Ferrisia virgata
ATTTATGGCGGGTGGGGGGGGGGGGGGAGAAAAACAACAAAATCTGTTTTGGAGTCTCAGAAAACCATTAGACGATTTATGCCCATGTCAGATGTTTATTATCAATTATTTATCTATTTTTTTTTTACCGAAGACTAAAATTATTTACTCTGCTCGATACTCATCAGATTAGATATATCCAAGTGAGGATAAATTTGGGTGAAAATTCAGTTATGCCCCAATTTTGGGGAGGGGGTGCTGAGGGGTAAAAAACGCAAAAATTAACCCTTCTCAAGTCAATTAATACAGAGTTGAAAGTTGTACAAAATATCCAAAAATCAACCTCCTAAGTCATTTAGGAGGGGAGATATGGGGTTTTCCCCTCTTTTTGAACTTGAAAAAGAGCTTCACCTCCCCTACCTCCCACGAAATTGAGCTAGGAAGTTAAAAATAGGTATGTACATTTAGTGCGGGTTCTAGATGTGTCTTTTGAGGGTCTTGACTTTTCAGCCCCATTTCATCCCCTCACAGCCCCTAACATGTGTGTGTTGTTTTGGTCGTTTTTTCTTATTTTTTGAGTTTGCTCCTCGCATAACTCCCCTCCAAATTAAGTTAGGAAGTTAAAATTAGGTATGTACATTAATAAGGGCTCTAGGTGTACCAGACTGTTACGGTCTATCAACCTACGGCAGATTAGGTAGGGGGTCGAATCACCAAAATCCATTTTAGGGTCCCAAAAGATCATTACGATCATTATGAGCCATGTCAAATATTCATTTTTATTTTCATTTTTTTTCTCACGATTGACAAATTATTTGCTCAGCTTGATACTGACCAAAATCGATAAAATTTGGGGAATAGGCTTCTCTTGGCAAGCCATTTAATGTTCCGGAGTGGGGATTACCTCGAATCGAAATTCAGTGATGCCCGAATTGGGGGGAGGGGATGCTGATGGGGTATAAATTCTAAAAAATTTTTATTTTTGAGCCAATCGATAGATAATCCAAAATTGTATAAAATATCCAAAATTCAGTGACTTAGGTCAATTGGGAGGGGAAATACGAGGGTTTTATACCCTTTTTGACCTTGAAAAAATGCTTTTACTTTCCTATCTCTCCTTCAAATTTAGCTAGACAGTTGAAATTTTGTGTATAGGGGTCATAGGTATGCCTTTTGAGGGATTTCAACGTCTTCAGACCCATGACATCCCCTTACAGCCCAGAAATGTGATTTTTTGGGCAGGTTTTCTTATGTTTCGAGTTCGTTCCTCGCATAACTCCCCTCCAAATTGAGCTAGGAAGTTGAAATTTGGTATGTAGATTTAGCAGGGTTCCTTAGTGTGCCTTTTGGGGATTTCAACCTTTTAGTAAAAGCCTTTTTTTTCTCGAATTTAAAACGTATTCTTTATAAATAATGATTTTCTTTCGCAGATCGTGCTCGACTAGAATCAGGTCTCAGTGATGATAAAGACTACATTAAAAATAAACTGGAAAAATACAAGGATGCTATTAATGAGAAGATTGACGGTGATAGATCACCTAATTTAAAATCTTACAGTAAAATTTTATTTGATTTTATTAATACGAAAAACGCGTGTATCGAAATCCCCGGCCAATACGAAGGGTTCTCATTACCTCGTATTGAACGTCACGTAAAAATATTTGGGTTCCAGGCTAAAGTAAGTTATCGATTGATTATGTTTATAAGATAAACATTTGTTGTATACTTTAGTGCGAGATTTTTTTTTTGTTTTATAGGTTGTAAAAATGGTATCTAATAAACATCCCATAAAAATCACTATACTCGGTGACGATGCCAAAGAATATTCGTATTTGGTAAAAATGAATGAAGACGTTCGACAAGATCAACGTATACAGCAGCTTTTCCATATTGTAAATCAAGCTCTTACTTCGAAATTCCATTTGCACTCGAAGCATTTAATTTTAAATACATTTGGAGTAAGTTTATTGTATTCGATTTGGCGTGTAATAAATATCAAGTTTTTAATTACCTAATTTTTTTATTTTTTTAGGTTTATCCGTTACGATGCGATTTAGGATTAATCGAGTGGGTGGAGAATTCAGTTCCTCTGAAAGGATTCCCAAATATTGGTTTGAAACAAGAACAGAAAACGAAGTACATGCCGTTTTAATTAGTACGTTTGTATGCTCGTTTTATATTATTTAATTAATTTTTGATTTGATAATCATAGAAACGAAGAAAATTTAGCTGCCATACGACACGACTACGAAATGAAAAATATTTCCGGGTACGATTGCGAATACTACAATTCGGCGGTTAGAAATTACACGTCTGACGAGAAAAAGAAAAGATCCATGATCAATGTTTTTCAAAATACGATTAAAAAAATACCGCAAGATATATACAAGTGAAATTTTGTTTTAATTTCTCTACCTGAATAATTATTTGGATACGAAGTATCATCCTGATGTGTTTTTTTTTTTTTTTTTTAGGAAAGCCCTAATGCGGCTTACAACAACACCACATTTATTTTGGCGTCTACGTAATCAGTTCATGGCCAATTATAGTGCCATGTCTATTGCTAGCTGGATTCTAGGCATTGGCGATAGACATTTAGATAATATTCTGGTGTCTTTGAAAAGTGGTACTTGTATTGGTACGTGTATATTTATTGCAATATTACCCAGCGAACGGTTTTTTAAATTTAATTTAATATGATCAAAGGATCCCTTTATTGTGTGGTGAAGTGTTTGGTAAAAGCAGTATAATTAAGTTGTACTGGATATATCGAATGAAAACATATAATTATCGATAAAATCGATAATTGTTGTACGATGCATGGTATTCGTGTAAAGCTATAAGTAATCGAATTAAACAACGACTAAAAGCAATTAATATGCTTTACAGTGTAATTTATTTTGCCATCGAATTAGATATTGTTATCGTTGCACGTGAAATATTTTCATACAATATGAAGTTTAGTTTACTTTAAAATGAAGTTTCTTTAATTTTCTCATCGCTGATATGGTGAGAGAATTAGATACGAAAGTCGAGTTACGTAGATGCAATCTAAGTCACAGCTATGTTGGGAATACCTAGCTAATTTTTGGGTGCGAACTTTTTCCATCATTCTCATGTGAACCTTTTTATAAATAATTACTTCTATCTTACATTTTACTCGATATGTTTTGAATTTATTAGTACGATTTCTAAGACGAAGAGTAATTTTCAGGTATCGATTTCGGCCTTGCATTCGGCACCGGAACAGATTACCTTCCAGTGCCTGAATTAATACCATTCCGTATGACGCCTCATATTGTATCTGTTATGGCTCCGTTCGAACTGACAGGTAATTTTTCATCGGTTTGAATGATTAGAGCACGTTTAACTGCCTAACTACTTTTACGATTCCATTTTAGGTTTGTTACGTGAAACGATGATCGAAGTTTTACAAACTTTACGCGAAAACGATTACGTACTTTTGGCTACAATGCCCGTGTTCATCTTGGATCCTTCGATAGACTGGTGCAACGCAGCTCGAAGATTGTTTCGACACAAAGATCAATTAAATAATAAAGGTCGATTTAAAATTCAGCGAAACAAAAACTTTTTATTCTTTAAACATAAATAGTAATGCATGTAACGTTCAATCTTACAGATGAATCATATTTTGAAAACAAAATTAAAAATGTTAAATTGAAATTGGAAGGGTGCCATCCGTCAAAAATTACCGTCAACGAGTTACGCGTTAATCAGCAAATCAAATATTATTGTTCAGATTACGAAAAATTAGTTACCGAGGCAAATGGGTCTATGATCGGATTAGATGATGAGAAGTTGACTACAGAAAAACAGGTGAGTAGAGTTGTAATATTTTGGAACGTATCGTAAAACAAAAATAAATAAAAGACTAACGAATAATATTTTTTAGGTCGATTGTTTATTGAAAATTGCTACTCACGAAGGTGTCCTGGCTACGTCGTATTCTGGTCTAGAAACGTGGATTTAAGATAAAAGGGATATTTTTTGTGTATATTTGTTTGTCTTTTTAGCTATTTCTTTTTTTTTTTTTTTTTTTAATTTTTTTCACGTGATTTAATAAAATATATAATTTTTTATATTTCTTTTGTGTTGAAAAAAATAGGACGTTATTAATTTTTTTAAACAACTAATACACAACGTCGAAGGAATAATATCTTTGGTATAATAGTAAAGTAAATGGTAAAAATCAGTCAACAAAATAATAAAAATGAATACAGAACAGAAACGATGAAAATAAAATACTAAAAATTATCATAAAATAATACGTAACATAATCAGAGGTGAATGTGAAAATTAAAACGCGTCTTTAATATTCTGTAATTGATGAATTGCAACGTCTACCGGTAAATTGAAATGGTAATGATGAAGACGTTCGAGACTTTTGAATGAATCTTCGAATCCGGTCTTTAAAGCATAACTCCACGGTTCGTAGTACATCTCGATCAATGTACGAGATCGATAAATTAATTGTAACCAATTGACTAGCATTTTTGCGTTGAGACCAGCACATACGAACGCTTTGAATTGCGAATTATAGCTACGTTTGTATTGGGAATGCGTTGTGATTATGTTTCCAATCGTAATGAGCAACTTTTGCGCGCAAGATGTCGCACAATGCGTGCCCACGTCTAAATTGAAACTTTGTGAAAGTTTCAAAGCTGGAGCGGAATTAAACTGGTCACCGTTTTTCATTTTATAATATTTCAAGATCAATTCCCAAGCGTGTGCGGTTTGACTACTTTGACTAGAAGTGTTGATGTGAGGAACGCAACCGATCATCATTGTTAAACCGCTTCGAACACTGATACTTTTATTCTCCGTCATTAAACCGTGCTGTATGAGATTTTGTATAGCTGGCGCGAGTTTTTTACGAACTGTACTGGCAAGTTTTTGGTTGCATACGTAAAACGATCCGCCTTCTGAATCGGACATGTAATCGCTATCGATTGGCATCTCTGGTTCTAGAGCCAATTCGATCACTTCGGATATTGCTAATTCGAGATGGGCTCTAGCATCGCCCCAATGATTGCATTTGTTTTTTTTACGCAGCAAATCACGACGTAAGTTATCTTTTTCTTCTTTACAATGTACATTGACCATGTGCATTATAGAGGTTACCTTTTTCACTAAATTAGTGTTTCTGAAATCATTCATAAGTAAAGAATGTTTCTCTGCGGTGGGTTTGTTATTGTTATTATCATTATTATTATTATTATTGACCAATGGTGCGATCGCTTTATCAATACTATCAGTTTTCGGTGGGTTCAATTTAGATTCGGTTTTCATCTGTTCAACGGAATGTTGCAGTTCGACTATTTGTTTATTAAGGTTCATTATAAGGTGATCCTTAAATTGCTCCGAACGTGTTAGAGTGTCAGCAGTCATGTGTTGCATTTCCGGGATACCCTTAAATGTGAATTCTTCCAAGTCCTTTAGCAATGACTCTTTTTCTTCGGCCGGCGCTTCGATGACTTGACGTAATCTGAACTGAACGTGTGCGAAATGTGTGGTAACCGCGTTTAACGACTCAATCAGCTGAAGTTCCTTGATACAAGGCATTTCTTGCGAAATTTTTGAGTCGCTGTCATCGTCCGAATTATAATTCGTATCGAATAATGGACTAGAGTTGGAATGTACAATTTCGTGAACTTGTTGCCGATCATTTTCGGCCGATAGTTCCATATGGAAGATGTATACGTAATTGACTACTTGACTAGGTGAAATAGTGAACGTTACTTACACATAGATCGGTGCAGCTGTACCACTAGGAGTGGTGAAGAGACTATGAGCTCATTTTAACGCATCTATTGGAAACGTATCATTACCTCGGTATTAAATACGAGATGAATCATTGCGAAATTATTATTTAAATCACTTTACTTCAATCACGAAATTTTTTTATCAAAAATCGTGACGTAAGTCGTGATCTAATGTAAACACTGACGTAAATGACGTTTCTTACATGAATCTGTAAATTTTAAACGAAATTATGAACTAATTCGGTCTTTTTTAAACTCTTCCCCGTTTACCAGCATGATAACTTTATGAACGATGAATGAAATAACAACGAATCATTCATTTAAGTAATGTGTAAAAATAGCAACACTGTATTACGAACGTTGTCAATTTAAGAAAATGTCAACATTTCGAAATGGAGTGTTTTGCTTTCGATCTTTTTTTTCGTCCTTTGCAACATTTTCAATAATTTTAATTATTAAATTTTGCAGAAAAATATCTTTTATAATTACTCTCGTTCTGTCTCATTTTTCCAGATATTGTCATCGAAGATTTGCTCAATAATAAATCGTGTACCTATCTAATTTGACGCGTATTTGAAAGTAGCAACTGGAGGAACGCTCCGCAGAATTGAAATTTCGAGGTATATTTTTACATTTTAAATTTAATTTTAAACCATCAAAGCCTCTTTTTTAATTAAAAAAATGTATCTCCATACATAGCTTAAATCGTATGACTCAAATCTATTGCTAAATATTGCCCGAAGGAAAATAATTATATGTTTTATATCGTTCACTGTGAACATACTTTCTATACCTTATACCTATACGTGCTTCATTATCGTAATTTTTTTCTCGGTACCGTCGTATTCGTCAGTCATCACTCAGAATTTAAAGTTCACCAAAAGACCAAAACTAGCTTATTTGAGCTGTATTCTCTGTACATTCTACATATTGGTAGTATATAGGCTATCTAGGCATTCATTCGATATTTCTCATCTCTCTCAACTCACTATAAACTTGTATACGAACTTTTGATTTTTTTTTCTCAACTATGTGCGTTTAAATAGTCAAATTGTTTTTACACGTGAGTTTTTTTCGGGATAATTTTACGTGATTTGTTGATGTGTTTTGCGTAGTGTTATGTGCTAGTGGCTGTGATGTGAACGATTTACATTAAAGTGTGATTTGAATTTTAAGTTAATCAAGCATAGGAAAACGCCAACGCAAAATATTTAACGTACGTAAAATATGAGAAATGTCCATCTTTTCGCATATTCGAGTATAATTAAAAAGTCAGCGAGGATAAACGGATGTGTTTACGTAGTGTTAATTTGCTTTATCAAGTACAACTGGTTGATGATGTTGAATCACCTGGTCGACTAAACTAGTTCGGAAAGAATAATGTTTCGATAGTGTTAACTATGATTAAAATATGTATATGTATATTTTTTTTGATAAAAATATCGATACACATGTTACAGATCGTCGATATATCCGTTCGTAATGGGTACGACAAATTTACCCGAGATACCATTTTTCACGTATAGAAAATGGTCGTTGTTCTAAATCGCATATCTTCGTGTCAATCGCCATGCGAATAATAATGCATTCGATGCAAAATGGTTGATACTGCCGTTAGTAGTAATCGATTCATAGTACAAGTATTTGTCGGAGCGTTATCAACTTGCTATGAAGCGTTATCCGTGGAAGCCAGTAAACAAACCACATCCGAGGAGATCATATCCTGTATCATCGAACGATTAGGATTATCTGGTCCCGGTGGGTACGAATTAGCCGAAGTAGTCGGAGATGGAATGGGACGTGAATGTAAAGAGCGCCGATTGGGCCCTCACGAGTCTCCAGTCGCCGTCATGTTGCTTTGGCCACAAATCACCGATTCTCAACAAGAAGTTTATAGGTAAGTAAGGATACGGCGAGATAGTTGTCGTGCCAACGATGTTGATTAAATTCAGCACGAAAAAAGCACGTACGTGTGGCTATTAAAACTACCTTGAAATTTGTTATCTTGGTCAATACCGTACGTACGTACTATCGATACGGGAAATGAATAAGATAAACAAAAGTCCGATAAAAGGCTTTCCAATGCAATGTGGTCGCTTATTTAACCCCCCATCTTTTTCAGGTTCTATTTGAGAGAAAAACTATCGGATAGTTTGTGGGCAGATGGATTCACCATGGATCCTCAACTCATCCGCGACTACTTCTACAGATTTCTGTATCAGCCTCAGGATCGCGAATATCCAGATCTATGTCAGCTACCCGATCTGAACGAGCAAACTTTATTAGATAATTTGAGAGCCAGATTTAACGCCGGACATATTTATACCTACGTCGGATCTATACTAATCGCCGTTAATCCGTTTAAGGTACACGATTGGTTCGTGCTGCGCTGCGTCATCTGTTGGGAATTTTCGTTCATGAAAAAACGAGTTTAATCTGTGGCGATATTTATTTGCAGTTCCATCCGATTTATAATCCAAAGTACGTGAAATTATATCAAAATCGTCGCCTAGGACCAGAACTACCGCCGCATATTTTTGCCATCGCCGATTCAGCGTACCATTGCATGCTTCGCGAACGACGTAATCAATGTATTGTAATCAGCGGAGAGAGCGGATCTGGTAAAACCGAATCGACCAATTTTCTGCTACACCATTTGACTGCGTTGAGTCAAAAAGGAAGCCACGGAAGCGGAGTCGAGCAGACTATCCTAAGCGCTGGCCCAGTTTTGGTTGTTTGTTTTGAAAATAAAATGGGAAATTCTTCGATGAGCGTGACAGTAGTGAAAATGATCGGGTGTATTTCTGGCATCGAAAGAAAACAGGTGTAATTTTTCATCAATGTGCGAAGATAGTTGTTATGAGAATTTGAAAGCGCCGGGCGTTACGCCAACATTTCACTAACAATTAGTTCGGATTATCTTGGAATTGAAAGGGCAGCAGGTCGTTGAGAAAAAAAATGCGCTATTAAAAAGTAAATAAACATTGCAGCCGGACATTGTTTTTATCTAACTTTTTATATTTTATTTATATCCGATTTCTGATTTAATTTCGAGGTTTATTCTAATCTTTCTTTTTGTTTTTTTTTTTTTTTTTTTCATTGAAAAATTGTTTTTCGATTCGGCGATGAGATTTGCATCGTATTCGAAACGACGCGTGCTTTCGAGGCTATTTATATTTACATTTTCTTTTCTTTCTTTCTTTCTTTCTCACTTTTTTAAACCACACTTTTCGTGTAGTTTCGATGCGAAAATATTTGTATTTATAGTTTTTAAATTTTCGGAAGATATTTTTGGTCCGATGAGTTTGGTATGCGTGTGTATTAAAAGGAACGGTAGCGGAGTAGACGACGCGATGTATGCATTTGTCGTTTAAGAATTTCACGCTACAAACTTATCTTCAAAGAATTTCTTTAGCGAAGGTTTTTCACGCATCGTCTACGCTAAATTACTCGTTCACCGGCTTAAGTAAATTTTTCGTTCGAGTTTAACGCAAATTTAATTTACTTAAATGACACTTTTTTTTTTCGTACGCGTGATTACCTGATTAATTAGCGATCGTGTACTAGTCGATTTTTAGAAATATAATAACTCTTTTCTCAGCTGTTCGAATGTAAGCATATTGGAAGCCGATTGAGTGATCGATGGAATAGTTTTTTTTTTTCTTCTTCTATCGCGTACCACGTGTAATTATGTGTGAGAAATCGCAACGAGAGGAAAACCAGATTGCGCGGGAAGTGTACAGTAGATGGAAAATTTTGTGTACGAATTATGGTCGATGAAATGTGTTTTAGCTCAAGCTGACGTTAATATGAATTTTTTCACAATGTTTTTACTCCTTTATGGATGTATTATTATGAATGGTTTTTTTTTTTCGAGGAAATTTAATCATCGTGAATTATTTCATTTCTGTAGGTAGTTTGGCGTCGAAGTGTGATTTTCGGCCATAATTACGAAAATGATTCTAAATTTTGGATGTAAACTTTTGAAATAGATGTCGAAGGAGGAGCTGAAATGAGAATAATACGCATTGTAATTACAACGAATTGAGTTCAGATTTGTTTTTTTTTTTTTTTTTTGGGTGGCACGAGTCGTGTCAGGTGTCGAATGTGATTACTGTTTAGTGCGGATTTTAAAGATTTGATTATTTTGTACATTTGCCAAGTACCATTACGAGCATCTCTTTAAAATTTTACTGTGTACTTTATTAAGAGTAAATGGTACTATAGCGAATATTTTATTAAACGAAACGAGGTCGTAAAAGATATCGATTTGAGAGCTATTTGTTTTACACTATCGGCGAATAGTTTATATTATGGGCTGTTGGGCGGTTAATGGGTAATTTTTAATTTTCTAGACTTTTACTTATGAAATTTGAAAACCAAAAGGTATCGAGTTTGGTATCGATTTACACTGATTTTTTAAGCTGATTACGAATATGGGGTTATTTTTTAATTTAATTTTTTTTTTATTCATTTTAGATGATCACAGATGCTTGAAATTCTTCCGGTTTCGATTTAAATTGATTTTTCACGTTGTTATTGGAATGCTGAAGATTATGTTGAAAAGACAAAATTTTTTCATGTCCGATTATCGTCGTATTTCTTATGAATTCAAATCTAAATTTAGCCACGAAAACAAAAATGATGTCAATTTTACGTCCGTACGATCATCTTGTGCATAGTAATTTTACATTATTATATCGAACTGAAATCGTGATGCAATGAAATAATCATTTTAATGTCGCGTATTATGAGTCATTTCGTTTCGACGATACCGTGTATTATTTTTACTTTCGATTTTCTCATTTATTTACTGTCTCGTTATAGGGCATCGAACTGGTACGATTTTTATGAAAATTTTATCATCCACGCTTCGGTAACGGTTTTCAGCATCGATTGATTTTTAGTAAAATTAATTTTCAAATATTTCTTTTTTATCGAGAAATGAATTAATTTTATTCTAATATCGTAATCGTTACATTGCGCTTATTATCCAAAGGGAATATTTATTATTTCGGGTTCGAATTCCGCCTAATCGAAAGTTAAATATTGACTCTCGATTAACATCTTTCGATAGAGAATCGTTATTTGTTCGAAATATTTTACTAATATTGGCCTATTTGTATTTTTCGCAGGCTTTTGGTAACGCTAAAACAGCCCACAATAATAATTCGAGCAGATTTGGTAAATTCATCCAAGTGAATTACAAAGAAAATGGAATGGTTCACGGGTACGTGTACGGTATAAAAATTCAATTGCACGGTTTCTTTTTTTTCCATAATCTAATATTTTTTTTCCTCCTTTCGCAGAGCTGTCGTCCAGAAGTATTTATTAGAAAAATCTCGTATCTGCTCGCAAGGCAATAATGAACGAAATTATCACGTATTTTACTATTTGTTGGCCGGCACTAATGAAACGGAAAGAGAATTATTGCATTTACAAAGCGTTGAAAAATATAATTACTTGAACAGGGTAATTCGGATAATTATGCGCTTTCGATGTTTAATTGTATGTACACAGCAACACGACTCGATTACCAACGAGTATTATATTTTGTATACTTGAAAGAAGATAATCGGAAGAGAAAAATAGGAGTTGGCTCGAGCTGGGCAAATTTGTAATTTTTTTTTTAGGATAATTTTTAATTTTCGTTAAATAATGATCGAAGACCTTGGAAGATATATGGGAATTTGAGACGTTGCTATTTGTATTGTTATTAATATATGTATGTATTTTTTTTTTATTTACAGACTGGATGTTATGTGCTGGATAATGTAGACGAAAAGTACGAATTTTCTAGACTAAAACAATCCATGGAGATGGTTGGTTTTACGCAAGAAAAACAACGCAGGCTATTCGCAGTTTTATCGGCGGTTTTATTATTAGGTAATGTAAGATTATATGATTAAGGACTCCGCCGGTCGCCGTAGTTGATAACTTTTTATCTATATCGTTGGTCTGCTCTGATATAGGTAACGTTGAATTTCAACCTCGCAAATTAGCCTACCACCACGACGAAGCAGTCTCGGTTAAGAATCCCGAAGTGGTTCAATTGATCTCGGAATTATTACGAGTGAAACAAGAAACGTTGATGGCAGCGTTGACCGCCAAACGAGCTCGAGCTTCGGGCGAAACGCTCGTGATTAATTATAAATTTCCAGAGGTAACGAATGAACGAAACAACGGAATAATTTATATAAATGCGTTAATTTGATTAGTCGCTTGACTGATGATGAATTTTTCTCGTCTGTTCGGTAGGCGATCGCTGCTCGAGACGCGATTGCTAAATGCCTTTACGGAGCTCTATTCGATTGGATCGTGTTGCAAGTAAATCACGCGTTGTTATCGAAGAAAGATACGTTGAAGGTGCATCAAGGTAATTCGATCGGTGTCTTGGATATATTCGGTTTCGAAGATTTCGGTTTAAGTAATAGGTAAGTTTATGAGAGATGTTTTTTTCACAGTTTGCTTGTGTCGCTTTTTTTTTTTCATTCATTCATTCATTTATTTATTTGATATATATTTTTTTTCAGCTTCGAACAATTTTGTATAAATTACGCCAACGAACATTTGCAATATTATTTTAATCAACACGTGTTCAAATACGAACAAGAAGAGTATCGTAAAGAAGGTATCAGATGGAGTGATATTGAATTTCTCGATAATACCGGATGCCTACAGCTCATCGAAGGTAAACCGAACGGATTACTTTGTGTGTTGGATGATCATTGCAAGTACGTACCGGAGCAGTTCTTCAAATATCTTCCTTTTTCTACCTACTTGGACGATACGTTTGTTAATCGTTAACTTATTTTTATACCTATTTGCAGTTTCCCAGGAGCTACCAGCGAAACGTTACTGCAAAAGTTTAACTCTGTCCATAAAGAAAATCCATTCTACGAAATACCTCAGAAAAAAGAGAACGCCTTCATTGTGCGGCATTATGCCGGTAAAGTGAAATACCAAGTGGGTGAAAATTACGAATACGTTTGAATTTTTTTTTTTTTTTGTTTGTCGCTATTCTTAATTACTCGATTATTGTTAGGTGGGTGAAATGCGCGAAAAGAATTTAGATCTGATGCGTCAAGATATTGTCAGCGTGTTGAAAAACAGCAGCATGGCTTTTGTACGCGAACTAGTCGGCGCCGATCCGGTAGCGGTATTTAGATGGGCAATTTTGAGGGCATTTTTCCGCGCTTATTTCGCATTCAACGAAGCCGGAATGAAACATCGACAGTCTAGAGGTAGTAAAGTGAATCACGATAGAAGCACGTGCGCTCGTTCAAGATGATTCATTTAGTTTAATTTTCTTTTAATGCGGTTTAGATGGAAGTAAAGCGAGCACGATGCAGAATCGATACCGTAATCATAATCCGAATGATAATTTAATAAAGTGAGTATTTTTGTTTTTTTTGGCATATTTCTCGCGTTGTTCTAGCACGTAGTTGATTATCGGGTATTTGTCGTGCGAAATACGAGGAAGGCGGTGAACTTTTTTTCGAATTCGCGATAATGATTTTTTTTACATCTCATTACCTGTTTACCGGAAATGTACGTTGGAAGAAGTTTTTCGATGATTTATTATCGTTAATTGTTGATGAGAAAATCGTTAATTTGCAAAACGAGTACGACCAACGCCTTTCGATTTTGTCTTCTTGAGCGGATACAAATCTTGTGTGGTATAAGCGAGTTTTTTTGTCCATCGCCGATTTTCACACGTGATTACCTATGCAGCAGATTTTTTTTCGTTTTGTCTAGCTCAGAGCTAATTTTCGCTTAGCAGTGTTGCCAACATTGAAAATGTGATACTATAGTAAATTTAATATTTCATATGTAATGAAAAATTATACAAAGGTTGGATAGAGATCGATAAATGAGTCAGAATAGTCGCATGAAAAAGTTGCCTAACTCAAAATCTGAAGGCGAAATGATTTTTGAAAAAATCAAAAATTCGTGGAAATAATTTTCGTAATTAAGAATTCCTGCACAAGTCTTCAAAGCGAGCAAAAGTTATTCTTCACAAAAATTGCCTGTATTCAAAATTGAAAGAATTGCACGAAATGTAAAATGACTAGAATAAAATTTATCACTTGAGGTTTGTGAAACTTTCGTGCACACGGTTTCCTTAATTTTGAAAATATAGACAATTTTTGTGAAGAACAACAAGGGTGTCATGGCCGACGATGCTGAAGAGGGGATTATACGCTCTACTCTTTTATATTCGGAAGATCGTACAAAAACGTACACGTGTCTGCAAAGTGCTCTCAAAAATAAAAACTCCGAAACAAACGATGCAGACGAGACAAAAGACGACCTGAAAAAACAAACGAAAAACGATCTTCACGTTACACAAATAATACTATGGGAAAATTTCTGGAAACTTCGATTAAAATTTAGAATTTCACCCCTCTCCCGCCAAGAAATACAGTCAAAAGAATCGTGATCAATCACAGGTATCTAGCAAGGTCGCCACTTTCACATAACCGGGTGATGTGAGGGGAGGGGGTAAGAGATTACCTATTCACTCTTGCAGACGTCCAGCACCGAAGGCAAAGTCGCGAAGTACTTTTACAGATCGATCTGCAGCACGTAAGGCGAAGACTCGACGAAAACCAACCAGCCGAAACCCCTACTCGGCTGTTTGAGAGAATCTCGAGGTTGCGACTCTTCGATCAGCGCGATTCCAACTCCGGAGGCGTGATTCCTAACTCCAGGAGAGTGAAAATGCGATACTTTAACCATAAACTAATCATAACTAATCCCATTCCGAGGCCAGCGTCTTCAGCCAGTTCAGCGTTAGCACCAAGGGTGAAGTTGGCGATGAGAAAGCGACCTCAGCAACGATAACAGACCAGCTAGACTCCAGCTCCAAAGCGAAGTCTGCAAAGTCTGCGATAGCCCGTCGCGGCGGTAGATCTTGCACCTTACCAGCGTCATTCTTCTGCACCGAGGATGAAGACTCAACGATACCATGGACAGCCCTAGCACAGGTTGTAGATCGTCAACTGTAGCAGCACGAATCTCCGGCACCGAAGGCAAAAACTCAGCGATACCATCGACAACCCCAGCACAGGTGGTAGATCGTCAACTGTACCAGTACGAATCTCCTGCACCGAAGGCGAAGACTTGGCAGTACTGCTGATGACCCCAGCACTGACAGTAGATCGTCAATAGCACCAGCACGAATCTCCCGCACCGAAGACGAAGACTCTGCGGTATTGTCAACAATCCCAGCACACCATCATCGGCTACGTAAACCAGTAACTAAACTACGAATACGTCTTTCCGTTTCAACTTCGATCGAAAAACTGATAAAAATACCTCCTGTCATTCGAACTCGAGATTCCAAAAAAATCCCAAGAAAATCGTCTGGGAAAATATAGCAATACATTTAAAAATCGCATACGTACGAGCACTCGCACAGCTTGTAAAGGCTGGACGAGGGATGCCGATAATTGGTTGACCAATACTCAATCGTGCTGCGAAATGAGGTTTTTATCGCCTTACCCCATCATCCGATGTACCAAAATAAATCAAAAGATGCGATAAAATGCATACTAACATTAGTTACTACGATATCACTTTTTCAATGTTGATAACACTATCACGTGAGTGAAAACCAGCTTCGTTCGAGCAAAAAAAAATATGGAGCTTTTACAGGTCACTGGAATACCACATGATGGACAATCATTTGCGTAGACTGTCTGACCTTTCCTTCGTAAGATTTAAAAAGGATAAGAGGAAGGAGGAATCAATAAAATCTGCTAGGTATATGTTTAAGACTAAAATTCATTCACTTGGCTCGATACCGACTAAAATTGTTCAAATTTGGGCAGCAAACCTAGATTAATGACAGATGAAATATATGTGAGCGGGAATGATCTTTGGTTACACTGCAATGTCGTTGAAAATTTTAGGAGAGAGGCAGGAGAAAAATTAGTAATAATTATTCAGTTTTGAACTAATCTATAAAAAATCTAAAATTGTATAACGTAACAAAAATTAGATGAGTGGTGATTGGGGAGGGGGGGTTTTCCGCTTTGTGGACCATAACATTGAGTGTGGGGTGGGGGTGGGGGATGAAATTTGCATACAAATTTTGTATAAGTTCCCAGCGTCTTTTTTTGGGAGGATTTTTATTTTCCAGAATAATTTCGCCTCTTTGGGCTGTAATACTGTTAAAAAGTCGAAACGTCCCAAAGGGTACATCTAAGACCCATACTAAATGTACATGCCAAATTTCAACTCCTTGTTTCCTTTTATAGTGGAAATTTGAGGAGCAGATTAGGAGGGAGGGATATGAAAAGGACAAACTGGGGGCATTGCCAAGGGGTGAGGGGGTGGGGTGAAGGATCGCAACTCTTCCTATGGACGAAAAAAAAGCAAATTTTCCCAGAACATTGGGCTATCAAGTCCAAAAAATTGCATAAATTACTCAATTATTTTGAAAAATGCTTTTTTTAATGATTGAAAATACAATTTTTTTCAAAATTTTCGCCCTCAGTTTACTCGGGCCTAATTTGGAGGGGAGCTATGAAAGGAGCAAACTCAAAACATTAGAAAAAATGGTCAAAAACCCATTTTGTAGAGCTGCGAAGAGGTGAACTGGAGCTAAAATGTTGGAACCCCCAAAAGGCACATCTAGGGCCCCAACTGAATGTACATACCAAATTTCAACTTCCTAAGTCAACTTGGTGGGGAGATAGGGGAGGAACGGCCCTCTTTCAGGGTCTAAAAGAGAAAAACCCCCATATCTTCCCTCCTAATTCACTTAAGGGGTTGACTTTTGGATATGCTGTACAACATTTGAATTCTCTATCAATTAGCTTAAAAAGGGACAATTTTTGTGTTTTTGACCCTTCAGCACCCCCTCCCCCAAAATGGGGCAAAACT
>FIZR01012466.1:0-10811 GCA_900060175.1 Ferrisia virgata
GCACTTGTTGGCCCCCGATTCACTGGAATACCAATTGGAACGCGGATGCGCCAACATTGTTCATTTTCTTTTTTTCGGGATGAGGGAGAATCCAGTCGCATAAAAATAGTCAACGATCCCTTGGTTCATTGAGCCATCCAAAGCCGTTTGGACCAATCTGACATTGCGCACATCTGCTCATTGAATAAGGAATATTTTCATCCAAGCCCTAATACGTAAATAATGCATTGCAAATGATGATTATGATTTATTTTTCAGCGAATATTAAATTGGCATCGAAGGGTCTATGCCCTGGAAAGCCGTTGCATCGCAAGTGATTGAAATCATAAAACACATTTTGAGGATGTTTTTGACGTTTTCATGAAGCCTCTCAAGGTTAACAACACCGATGAAAAATTTGTTCATTTTAGATTTATACACCTTTTTCTTTCTCTTCATATTTACTTATATTAGAATAAGTAGAGTTTCATGAGAAAAGACCATTGTGTTTAATTTTATTCAGGTGAAATTCGTGAAATTTTGCACGAAACAGGTACCTTCTCCTTAACTTCAATAAGCGTTGAGCGAGAAAAATTACAATAGAAGATCGTGTTCGTAGTTATTTCCAGAATATCTCCGCGCTCCCTGAACCTTCCAACAATATGTATTAGGTTCAAAAAATTGAATTGGAAAGCTAAAATTTTCACTACATTATTTCGAAATCATTTCGCCAACCAACATTATATAACCCCTGTATTAGCAGATTTCTAAAAAAAAAAAAAAGCGATATTCGGCCCACCTTAGGATTTACCCATCCTGTCGTGCAAATTTTGTCAGTTTGGTGTCATGTGACGCGTCAATTTCGAACCAGTTCACATTAGATTCCTGTTTAAAAAAATTCAACCAATCAGAATAATGATTACACAGCTCAATTTAATAAGCATTGTAATTACTGTGTCAATTTTAAATCAAAAAAACACCATTGAAATCTATAACACAAAAATGGTATACATATTTTTGGCAAATTTTCAAGTTTCGGCTGACACTTAAATGACACATTACTGACAAACTTCTGACACGTGACTTCCTTTTGACATCATCATGACACAAATTTAGACACATTTGTGGAATGCTATTGACACTACTTTGGCACATTTCTGACACAATTTTAAAATATTTTGTTCTGGTTGTATCACTGTTCTGACCCATTCAAGTAGAAGTATGTCACAACAGGCTTAGAAATGTGCCAATGTGATGTCAGAAATATGCCACAATTATGTCGAAATAATGTCATAATAAAGTCTGAAACATGTCAGATGCCATTATTACAACAATAGTGTATTGCTAAAAAAAAAAAAAAAAAGTCAAAAACATGCTACACCCTTGAGTCAAAAATGTGTCAAAGCGATGTCATAAACATGCCACAATTGTGTCAAAATAATGTCAAAGTGTTGATTAAAAGTGTGCCACCATAAAGTTGTGTAAGTGTCATAATCAAGTCGAAAACATGTCAGATGCCATTATTATGGCAATAGTGTACTGCTAAAAACAAAGTCAAAAACATGCCAGGGTTGTGTCACAAATGTGCCAAAGCGATATCACAAACATGCCACAATTGAGTCAAAATAATGTCAAAATATTATTCAAAAATGTGTCACTATAAAGTTGTGTAAGTGTCATAATCAAGTCGAAAACATGTCAGATGTCATTATTATGGCAATAGTGTACTGCCAAAAAAAAAGTCAAAAACATGCCAGGGTTGTGCCAAAAATGTGCCAAAGCGATGTCATAATTGTATCAAAAACATGTTCAAGACGTCATTATTATGGCAATAGTGTACCATCAAAGCGTGTCAAAGGCAAGTCACAATAGTATCAAATCAATTTTACACTGTTTTCAGAAGCATGCTACTAACAAGTAACATAAATGTCATAATCAGGTCAGAAGCATTTCTATGTCAGCGGTATGTGATCATTGTTGCAATATCTCATCAAATAAATATCGCATCATTGTCAAGACCAAAAAATTAAGTAGTTAATGCACTTAAGGCCTTCCCATACTAACAGCCGCAGTAGCTGAATAGGTAAAGATATCAATTTCTACCCAAGAGGCCCCAGGTTTGAATCCCACCAGCGAAAAAGAAAATTTCAATTGTTGTCATGTTGATATAAATAAGAAAATTAATCAATTAATACTTGAATATTTAGCAATATGCAGGACAGTAGAAAATGAAAACTGCCAGAAACATGTCATTTTTGCATCAAAAGTGTATCATTATCATGTCCGAAATATGTCATTATCGTGTCTAGAACATGTCACTAATGTGTAAAAAACATGTCATCAATATGTCACAGCAATGTCATAGCTGTGTCACAAGGAAGTCGTTTTAGAGTCATCCTGATGCTACAATTGCACAATTTCAATGTCACTGTCATGAGTTTGGCAAATATTTAGTGATCTCTAATTGGCCGAAATATTGCCAGTAGTGCGCCGTATTTGCTGTCATGTGACACTACATCTCGTGACGTGGGATTCAAATTCTTTATTTTTTGCCATAAAACTTTGAAATATGTATTTTTGAAAGTTGAGACGTTGAAAATCAGCTTCTTACACACCGTACATTTCAAAAACTGAAATTTTACGGACCATCTAACCATTAAAAAAATAGTTACACTATTTTATATTTCAAAAATTTTACAGCAGCCTAATTTCTTTAATTTTGAAATTTTCTACGCTGGTGCTCGTATTAATACATCATCCACACTACACATTAAAAAGAAAGAGTACACTGCAATGTACTAAATGAAAAAGTAGAATAATCAGAAGAATAACTAAGCACCAAAGTTTTCTCATTTTCTTTTAAATAGCAATGAGTAAGCATAAGAAGTAGGATCGCGGAAAAAAGGGAGGGACACAGACTCGGTGAAATGTTCGTTATGCAGATTTTCGTATTTTAAAGTTAAACGTCGCAAATAAGCAGAAAAACGGCATAAATCCGATTCGAGCGAGCTGCGCTTTGCTCGTCAGAGTAAGCAAAGACTAAGAGTGGGCATTAAGAAGAAACCCCGCGGCTGAAGGGAAAGAAAGATATATATATGTATAGAAAAAGCATCTTAAAACACAGTTGTATAGAAAACGAATGAAAATTAAAGAAAGAAAAAAACCAAACAGAAACGAAGAAGCAGATAAAAGAGAGAAAGGACGAAGAAAGATGTACTTTGGAGCTCCCAAGTTTTATATATCTTATATATATATATATATGCGTTTATAAGACCGAAACATAGGATCAACTAGTATGCTAATTGTATGCAAATTTCAGCGAATCTTTAAGATGTAAGAAGAGAAAGAGAGAAAACTTACGGACACGGAGAGTTTCCAAAGAGTGTGTGTGTGTGTGTATGTGTGTAAAATGCCGGGTGCCGATGAACGAAGATGTTGGGCCCGATGGGCAAGGCAAGGCAAGGGATAGAGGAATAGGAAGAGAGAGCATCCAGAACTTAAATAGGATTGCCGAATCAAATATTTAAATAAGAAACAACAGAAGGGACAAACGGCGTGGATGGCGGTACAAGGCTACCCGGCAATTCTGATTGGTTCGCGAGTATCTCTCAAGTCGTACTTTTCAAATTAGATCCGAAAAAGATTTCTTATTTTCGCCTTTTGCGCGGAATTTAATAAAGTTTGTTTAAACTTCGGGGTAAATTTTAATAAAAGTTACGTTCTGACCTACCAGCACAGATGGTTCTTGATTAAACGACCTTCTAATTAGAATAACGAAATGCTTATCGCGCTGCTTTTCGAAAATAATAAAAGAGACACAAATACTACCATAGACCTCCTCCCTCCCCCTCGTCCTTTAATCCTCCTTTTTCTCATCGTACTGCGAACACCTCCATACCCCGGATACGTTCCATTGTCAACCATATTTTTACTCTTCGACGTCTGTTGTGCTCTTGTGAGTGATGCCGGTGCCGAATACTCGAGCATGATGCAGCAAACGTTTCCACTTTCCATACCACTTCTTCTTCTACTTCTTATACTATATTTTGCAAAATGCTGCTGGAAAAATTATCATACCTCGTTTGCGGTTATTTATGGTACGAGTACGAGAAAATTTCCCTTTCAACGTCCAACACGTACCAAACAATACGCATACGTACACTTCATATTTCTACAGCATATTGTTTACGCGTACTCATTAACATATCGACTCGATGAAGAGGCCTTTTGTTATAGAGATGAGATGATGCAGGATGAAATGACAAAGGTTACCGCTTGCGTATATACGATAAATAGATATACAAAAGCTAGGTAGGTATACGTATGTAGAGGAAAGGAAGTGATGGCAGAGGAGGTGAAAGGACGAAAAAGCACGACCAGTGATACTTCACGATAGCTTAATTTTCTTTTCTTTTTTTTTTTTACTTTTGGGCAGATGAGATGACCACATACTCGAGATGTGATTCCTGAAATACTTCAAAATTGTTGGTCGACGGTTTAAAATTCGCTGGCATAATTAACGAAGTTTTTCAAAGTCAAAATAGGTGAAAACCTGCACCTTTCCCTATTCTTTGCAGTGTTCTTTTAGAAATTTAAAATTAGAACCTACGTAGAGATGAAGAGAAATGAAGAAAAAAACTATTCAGAAATCGCAGATATTGAAAATGATTTAAAGTGCCAAATTATTTTTACACATAGTACAAAATGTCAATTTTAAGCTCAATTAATATGAAAAAAATAAGAGAAAAAAATAGAACAAAAACGGTAAATTGAAGAAAAAAATTTTCAACAAATTTAAAAAGCCATTCAAATGAAAATAAGTGAAAGGAAAAATAAAAAAGAATACACCAAAGTATGGTAAAAATCAAGAAGTCAGCCAAAATGTCGTTTTACACGTTTCATGTCAGAGAAGCCAAAATTATTTTCGGGCATGAAAAATTTCGAAAAAAAACATTTATTTTCTTCATTTTTGAAATTATCGAATGAAAAAATTTCCAAGAAATTCGTGTTCAGCAGCTCAAACTACCTGCATAGATACCATTCGAGCGATAAGTGCTCGAATTTCAAAAATTCACATCGTTAAAAACACATCGAAAAAATTGACGAAAATTTGTAAAAAAAAATGTAGAAAATTGATCAAAAAATAAGAAAAATTGTTGAAAAATATGTGAAAGTTTTGTCTATTGTAAAAAATCATTGAAAATTGGACGAAAAATTGACAAAAATGGGTAAAAAGTGCATAAAATTTATCAAAAATTACAGAAAATTGGGTAAAAATTTGATAAAAATCATTAAAAGTCATCGTAAATTGATCAAAGATGAAGAAAACATATTGAAAATTAGGTGAAATATCAATAAAATTATGAAAAAACGGTTAAAAACTATTAAAAATGGGGTAAAACAGTGACAAAAATTTGAAGAAAATGAAAAAAATTGATCGAAAGTAAAGGGAAAAAATGTTGAAAAACACGTAAAAATCGAACTAAAATATGAATAGAATCGTAAAAGTCATTGAAATTGAGTAAAAAAAATGACGAAAAATTAGTAAAACATGCACGAAATTGATCAAAAATCACAAATAATTCTGAAAAACATGAAAATTGATCTAAAATCGTTAGAAATTACTAAAAATCGAACAGAGGTTTGACAAAAATGTTACATAATGTATGAAAAGTGACCAAAAATATGAAAAAAATTGTAAAAAAACATTGAAAATCGAATAAAAAATACATAGAAACGGGTAAAAAAGCAGAAACTTAATGAAAAATAACGAAAAAATGCTGAAAAACAGGTGAAAATTGCCTTGGAATAATTAAAAATCATTGAAAATTAGATAAAAAGTTGACAAAAACATTAAATAAAATGTAAAAAGTGACCTAACACATGACAAAATTGCTAAAGTTCATCAAAAATTGCCCAAAAATTATGAAAAATTGTTGAAAATTACGCGAAAATTTACCAAAAATACGACAGAAATCGTTGAAAGCCATCGAAAATTCTGCAAGAAATGACAAAAACATTCCATAAAATGTAAAAAGTATGACAAAATTGCCAAAGTTCATCGAAAATTGTTCAAAAATTACGAAAAATTGTTGAAAATTACTCGAAAATTTACCAAAAATACGACAGAAATCGTTGAAAGCCATTGAAAATTGTGCAAGAAGTGACAAAAATTCGTAAAACAAGCAGAAAATTGATAAAAAATTTTGAAATAATCTTCAAAAATGAGTGAATATCAATCAAATATTGAAAAAAATGATGGAAAATGGATTAAAAATACAGTATTTTGTGCAGTTTGATAAATTTCCTCCTCCTTTACGGATTTCTGTCATCGTTTCAGTCAAATTTGGAGAATTTTTAATGATTTTTTCGTATTTTTGCACAATTTTCGATGACCTATACAGATTTTTGTCATTTTTAGGTCAATTTCATTCATTTTTCTGTACTTTTGGATCAATTTTCAGCGTTTTCAATTTTTTTCGAGTTTTCAAAAATTTTGATGATGTTTTAAGTAAATTTTCAGCTATTTTTCAAATTTTTTTGGTGATCTTTGATCAAGTTTCACCACTATTTACCCATTTTTGTCAACTTTTCACCCAATCTACAATACTTTTTAACGATTATTACCATATTTTGTATCAATTTTCAGAACTTTTCACCCATTTTTGTCAAAGTTTTACCCAATATTCAGTAATATTCAACATTTTTGGTCAATTTTCACAAGTTTTTCGACATAATTTCACGAGCTTCGATCAATTTCCAGGACTTTTTAAACATTTTTGCTAATTTTTCATCCGACTTTCAATGGATTTCAACTATTCTTATCGTATTTTATTTCAATGTTCAGTTATTTTTAAACATTTTTTCGCAATTTTTGACCAATTTTTGGTCAATTACCGCAATGATTTATTAACGATGTGAATTTTTAAAATTGGGGTAGTTTGAGCTGTTGTACACGAATCTGTTGCTTAATTTTTGGTGTAATAATTTTGTATCGAATAAAATTACAAAAATTACGAAAAAGACACGAAATGAAGGGAAGAATTTGTAGACCGAAAACAAATAGGCATTTTATGAGCGAAAATTATGCCAACAAATTTGACATTCTTTGAGTTTTTCAAAATACATAAAAATAGAATTCTGTTCAGAATTTACTCCATAAAACTGCTTGCAGGAAAATCGCTTTGGAGTTTTCAAACAAAAATGAAACCATTATAAATGAAAAAAAAAAAAATCGCTCGGCGTTGACGATAGGAAGGGTTCAATGGGGCTACCAAGTCTAAACCGTCAAAAGGCATATTTCGGGTCCTTACTGACTATATATGCCTAATTTCAGCCTCTTAGCCGTTATGCCAGGAATAAATATTAGAAATCAGCAAAAATAAACAAAAAACCACAAAAAAGATGGGGGGGGGGTGGAATGAGGCTAATAGGTCGAGATCCTCGAAAAGCACATCTAAGACGTCTACTAAATGTACATACCCCATTTCAAGTTCCTAGCACAATTTGGATGGGAGTTATACGAGTAACAAAATTCAAAAAATAAAAAAAACGACCAAAAAACCACACATTTGGGACTGTGAGGGGGTGAATGGGGCTGAAAAGTCGGGCCCGTACTGAATGTACATACCAAATTTCAATTTCCTAGCTCATTTTGGTCGGGAGATAGCGAACGGACGGCCCTTTTTCAAGGTCAAAAAAAGGGGAAACTCCTTATATCCCCTCCCCTCTGATAAACCTAGAAAGATGATTATTGGATATGTCATGCAACTTTGGATTCTCCATCGATTGACTCAAAAACGAACAATTTTATAGTTTTTACAATCTCAGCGTGCCCTCCCTCAAAATAGGGCAAAACTGAATTTTCACCCAAGGACATTCCCACTTATACACATCCATATCACCGCCAACCTGAGCCGATTGACCAAATTGGAGCGATTTTGGTCGGTATCGAGCAGAGTAAATAATTTTAATGTTCGGGAAAAAAGTAAAATAAAATAAATATAAATATCTGACACGACCAAAAATTGTCTTCGTGGCCTTTCAGGGTTCCAAAACGGATTTTGTTGGCATCCCCCTCTCCTCAACCATCGTTAGTCGATAGACTGTAATAGCCTGGTTTTCATTGACAATATGGCACAGAAAATCAGGCTGAAAAGCAATATCAGAAAACCTCCGTATCCGAATTTTGGATTATGTACGTTCATTCAAGTAAGTAAAGGTGTTTTGTGAATTTTTAAATACATGAAAAACTTATAGCAGAGTTCTCAACATTACCCAACAAACTATTGCAAAAAAAAAACTAACCTCAAATTTGTGTTAAACTGTTCAAACTACCCCTATTTAGGCGTTCTTTTTGTATGCTGTGCTTAAATTTTCGAAATAAATCTTTTTCACCATTAATTTCTATATAGATACCAACACACTAACAAGGCTACGACTTTGAAAAAAAAACATTAAAAAATTCTAGAAAAATTCAAAATTCACGTAAAATTATCGTATAAATCGTCTAAAGTCATATTTGAAAAAAAAAAAATATCCAAAATAACATCAAATTTCACGCTCAATTCTCCTCTTTACTGTAATATCCTGCCTTCCCTTAAATCTAGAAATCAAATATGGCTAATATAGGCGAAAAAACATCATCACATTCCGGATATACCACACCACACCACACCACACTGTGATAGGGTAAAATATACGTACTCGGACGAAAATATCGTTATAGAAGACCCGCCACGAGCGACGGTTGTTAGATACCTTTATATTAATTGTCTTAAGCCAGAGTGCAATGGTGGAACGGAGGTAGGCCGAAACAAAGGCTCGATTTATTATCGCCATTTCGATGATGTGTTTTTAAATCGCGGCCATAGTTATACGCATCGGGTGTCTGCTGCTGTAGTAGTAGGCCTGATGATGATACAGTGTAGCGCCGGCCGCCACCGTCACCGCCACCGCCGTCGAAATGATTATACAATAATGGTAATTTAAGTATATCCACGTGGTCGCTACTACTACAACATCGCAGCGTACTTACTACATCTATATATCTATATATCTCTATTCCATAGGCATACGACGCGCGCGGTAACGTTAAGATGATAAATTATTGTATACTTTTGCAATTGCCAGAAATGTTCTAGACACCATATTTCTCGCCTAGCATCTTAGTATATTTGTGTGCTTTCTGTATCGGACACAGGGATACGGTACGCGGGACGCAGATTATAGCACACATTGTACCAGATAACGATATAACGCTTTGTTAAAGGTATATTGTAAATTAAGAGGGCCGGTCCGAATCAATTATCTTACTCCCCAGAGCCTCAAGGGCGGCTATCAAACGCACCATTGTTTCGTTTCCGCAATGGCAATGGCAATGGTGGTGGCAGTGCCGCCCGACGACGACGACTACCAGCTAACTAAATAATATACTACTTCTTACGATACCCTGCGGTGATACTCGTCCATCGTCGACTGTATTGTTTAGGGCCATAGGTGTAGGCGAAGAAGCACCAACGGAGGCGTACTTCTTATGTCATGCCGGTCCATTTTAGCAAATAAATGCCGACCTTTTATACAGCTAATAAGTATCGTGTTGGTCCAGTTTTGCACATGCTATTATACACACTTCTTATACGTACGTATGTTATTAGGACAGCCTTTGCGATCGTATTAAATACATACGTCATGGTTGGTATGGTAAAAGGCGCAGAAAGGGGTACGTGTGTAAAAACTATTTTAGTAATTGGCGGATAACCCTTCGTAAGGTACCGGTACTCGAATGCTATTCGTTCGATGTTTAATGACCTTTTTGGAGAGTTTCGAATAATAATGAAAACATGTAAAATGAGAGCACACAGTACAGTGTGCTGATCAACTACCAAAAAAAGGCTCTAGTAGTTGATTTTACTGGGTTTTCCGGAGGGGAAGGGAGGAGGACAAACAAATTTCTCATCAAAATGTAAGTACTACTTTCGCATTTTCAATCTTGATGAAAAAAATTTTTTCACCCAGCACGTGGGGTGGAGAGGAGTCAAAAGGGGTGTTTTTTGAACTATGCCAGGCACAAAAAATTCGACTGGGGTTCGATAAGGTAGTGTCACATGATGCTAAAACAAAATTTGTCTACACTGAAGACATGCACAATAGAAATTTATGGTCCTCGTTTCTCATCGATAGCTACCTCCCAATCTCTTTCAACGTCAAACCTCTGCAAAATTCTTGAAAAAATAGTTAACAAACCACTCCTCTGGATTCTAGAATCAAACAACAGGCTATCACCAAGGCAATGTGGGTTCCGTTCCTCAAGATCTACACTTCACCAATTAACCTTCACAAACTCCGAAATTAAAAAATCCATACAGAATGAAACACACTTTTTATCCATATTCTTTCGACATTCACAAAGCCTTCGATACCATTAGGAAATTCAAAATAATTAACCCCTTTGTAGCCAAGATAAACCAGACATGTTAAAAAGTTGTGCTAGTGATGGATACCAAGTTGATCACCAATACCTAGCCCCTGAAAATGAAGTAGGAAATTAATAGACTATTTTAGAAGACTTTTTAAAATTCCCAGTGGGGGAAAAGAAATATCATGTTCCACGATGCATAACATTCTGTAATAGAGGAAATATGAAGTTGTGTACAACAGCATTGTGTCTTGTTTTTAATTTAGTAATCCATATACTAAAAATTTGGGCTTTTCTATAAAAATAAATGGTTTGACATGGTCATGTATACAATCCACATGTAGAAAATATTGCTAGGACATCTGACATTGGTCCAATACTGGACTAAGGTGGTACAGAAAGCAATTATAGTATT
>FIZR01012467.1:0-28547 GCA_900060175.1 Ferrisia virgata
GGAGGACGTTCCTATTAAAATTAAGAGCTCATACGTGTAGAGAATTTTTTTGAGGTGTCTGCCAACCAGTTTTTCAGGGTACCAAGTGAAAAAAAAAATAATCGACCCACCCTAATCTGCAAAAAAATATTTCGATCCTATTTAAATTCCTATTATACCCAAAAATACAGGCGAGAGAGTAAAAATAATGTATTGTATAAAGTTTGGAATCTAATTGCTGCCGTATGAACTTTTTTTCTTAAACATACATTCGTACGTAATTCGGTAGTTATTAAAGTATGCACGAAAAAAAAAAACAAACGTTTCATTTAAATTGGCTCGCAGATGATAAAAAAATCACATTAATTACTCGTCTGATTCATCTAAAAATGAAATATGTACATACACATACGCGTAGTTATGCACAGTTCATTCATAACTTTCGCACTGAGACACTGACCTCTGTTATGGACAGAAACAACTTCGCCCTGTACCATTCATAAATTAAAAATCTGTCTAGTCTGCGTTATTCGTTCTTATTCTTCGATCAATCTTCACGGAATACGCTGCATATTTAGTCTGTGAAAAAGATACCTACGTTTTATTTTCGTACTTGTGCACGGCTGTGCCTATATTTTTACCTACAATATGGAAGATTCAACTTGTTCGTCTTAATTTTTACATTTATTCTCGTTATACTGCATATTGGCGAGGTATACAAGTACAGCAAAATTTGAAAGCTACACAACGCGAAAACAATTAACTGTTTTAACTTCTCTACTCGTCTCTAGTATGATAAGTATACACTATTTGCTAATTAGCGTCAAGTTCGCCGACGCCTGCGCCTCTAAAGTCGACATAACGAGATCTGAAGGCGCGCGCTAATATAATTAACACGCTTCAGCATACGCGTATAGTATACCATTTCATTATACATCTACCGCGATGTAATTTTCGTACATGTAATTCATTATTATGTGCAAGTATTTCCTACTAAGTGCTAGTACACATATAGACATTAGACGTATGTACATACAAACATACTAAGCGCTGATTTTTTTTTATTTTTTTTTTTTACTTTTTTACTTTTTTACTTTTTCAATTATTTTCTCTTAATTTCCGCCCACCGTCGCACCGTGCTGCCGTTTTTAATTATCGCGAGTTAATTTTGTCTTCATTTAGAATTTTTTTGTTCGACGTCGTCGTTGTGTTTTTCTTTGCGTCGCGTCGCCGTCGTCGTCGTTTTTCTAAGCTACACAGTATTTATTATTATTGTTTTTGGATGCTGTGAATATTATTTCAGAGCTTATCCATCTCGAATCTGATAGAAAATTGTCTTCGTGAATGCATCTATTCTGATACGTTGCCTAAGACTGATGAAAATTTATATGTTTGTCGTATGTACATTTTAACCAGAAATTTGGGGCACATCAGAATCTGGCCTAGTATACTCTAAAGTAGGGAAGGAGTGAAGGGTTAGAAGCCAGAATCGTGTAGGAAATTTTACGTAGTCAATTACCTCCCCCCTCCCCCCCACCTCACACACTAATCAGACAGGTCAATTTCAACACTACAGTTGGAAAAGGGTAGCTTAAAAGTGATATGGTGCTTATTTCAATTTTTGTAGAGAGGGGTTCGCCTAGAATTCAGCTTTCTGTCAATCGTTTTTACCTAGTTTCATTCAACATAACATGAAACGAAACCATCAGGATATTATACGGAACATGGGGGTATCAGCGAAATCCGTTTTGGGGTCCTTAAAACTATTTTTGAGCACGCCCAATATTTTATTTTAATTTATTTTTCCTTCTGTAAAGAATAAAATCCATTTACTCGGCTCAATGGCGGCCAAAATCGTTAAGAATCGGTCAGCGGGCTTAAATTGGCGGCAGATTGTATATCTATGAGCGGGAATGACATCGAGTCAAAATTCAGCCATGTCCTAAATTTGGAGAAGAGGTACGAAGGGATAAAAGTTGCAAAAATGGTTCGCTTTTGAGCTACTCAATAGAGAATCATACAGAAGTCGTGTTACGTATCTAAAAATCAGCCTTCAATTCCTCGTATCCCCCCTCCTCCTCCTTCATTATTGCGCCTTTGTTCTAGGTCACTAAAATTTCGCAAGCTAATGTGCCTTTTGGAGGTTTCGACTAGTCAGCACGATTGCACCCTCTCCCCCGCCATCAGTCATCCAGTGGTATTTTTGTTAGGATTAAATTTGGTTTTTTCCATCACTCCCTTCTAATTGAGGTATGGGACTAAAATTTGATGTTTAGATTTATTATTGTTTTTAAATGTGCTTTTTGAGAGGTTGAACTTTTCAACACGTTTGCTCAGCCTTAGCTTTTGTCTGATTTTTGCCATTTTTCGCGTTGATTGATGGCATAATTCACTCATAAATTGAGCTAGCTGATAATCGACAGGTGGTGGATTTTGTGAGGGTTCAAAACGTACGTATCTTTTTGAAAGACTAAAATCATTTACTCGGCTCCGTACCGAACAAATTCGTTCAAATTTGGGCTATAGGCTCACATTGGTGGCGGATCAGATGAGTGGGGATGACCTAGAGTCAAAATTCAATCATACCCAAATTTGAGGAAGGGAGTGCCGAGGGGTAAAAAATTGCACAAATTGTTCTCTTTTAAGCTATCGATAGGCAATGCGAAGTTGTATATCATATTCAAAAATCAGCCTCCTAGGTCACTTAGGAAGGAAAATATGAGAAGTTTTTAACTTTTGTCTTTAAAAAAAGAGATCATTTCTTCAGCTCGATACCGACCAAAATAGATCAAATTTAGGAAATAGGCTCAGATTAGCGATCCATTTGATATTCTGGAGTGGATATGACCTTCGGTCAAAATTCAGTTGTGCCCAAATTTTGTGGAGGGGTGCTGAAGGGTTAAAAGCGCAAAAATTGTTCCTTTTAAACCAATCAATAGACAATCCAAAATTGTATAATATATCTAAAAATCGTCTTGCTGGGTTAATTAGGAGGAGAGATATGAGGGTTTTCCCCTTTTTTTGACCTCGGAAAAGGACTTTTCCTTTGCTACTTCTACTCCAAATTGAGCTAGAAAGTTGAAATTAGGTATGTAGATCTAGTATAGGTCCTAAACGTGCCTTTTAGGAGTTTCGACTTTTCATTCACATTGCACTCTTTGACATCCCCGAGGAAGTAGTAATGGGCAGATTTTTCTAATTTTTCCAGTTTGTGACTCACATATCTGTCCTTTAAATTGAGCCAGAAGTTGAAATTTGTTACATTGATGTAGTGTGGGTCCTACACATGTCTTTTGGAAGGTTCAGTTATTCACTTCAATACCTACCTGGTAATCGAGTTCAGCTGCCTAGTTCTTGATACGTTGGTCCAATTTGACCTGTTTGGAATTTTAGGTATTTCAGTACTCCTAGAAAACTGCTCCATCTTATTATTCCAGCTGCAGGTCGTGTCATCTCTACTCATTTTTATCGTGAATAGCATTTGATAGTGGTCTAATTCTTCCATCTGCTGCCAATAAATCTGGGCGCTGATTGAAACACGTTTCCGACTCACATGTGCGCGATACTACAAGCAAGATGGAGTCTTTGTGTCAATAATTCCCTCTGCCCCTCAATTCATTGAATAATTTTTCATTCATAATTTTTGAATGTGAACAGTTGAATGCAGAATTTTATCTGGTTCATATTGCGAACTTGTACGACATGAAAGTGCAATTAGCTTTTGAATTGGCAGAAATTTCCATTTAACGATCGATGATATTACTAAGAGATGGCTATTTAACTTTACCATCCAAGTTTCTGTGCGACTCATTGCTTTGCTATGGTACGTATAAATACTGTGTACTACCGTGTAAAAAAGAGCTTCAGGCAGAAAAATAGGCTAAATTCTACGCTCGCAAGTGTTTGGTATTCTGGCGACAGCGACGACGATAATACGATACGTTCGAGTTCGTCGCAGAGATAGGATATCTTCTTAAGACCATGAACGTTAATCGCCTATCGTAATATAATTGCTTTATTGAAAGAAATGCTTCATGTTACGTACATATTATGTAGAGTTGAACAATGCGACACTACAATTCCTAAGCACGTATAATTCTACGCCGTGCCAGCGCCAACCATCGCATCGTGTAGCTTATACCTACGTTGTTAATGATTGAGTTAGGATGTGGAAAGAAAGCATCGCATCGCATCGCATCGCGTCGCGTCGCGTCGAGCACAATGGCGCGTTTCAACACTCGAAAAAGAAAGAGATACTCGAAGAGGATAAGATAAGTAACGAGAATAATTGCGGATTAATGTTAATTAAGAATATTCATCGCTGTTGCAGTAGAATGAATAAAACGAAGAAGAAAGTGTCGACAGGCATTTGTATACGTTTGGCGCTGGCTGGCTGGCGGATACTCCACGTAACGTTCTCTCGTCTTAATGAGTCGCACCCTTATTGAAGATGGGGGATGATTTACAATTCGTATTATTATAAATGCTTTTAACGGAGGTATCAGTTTTTAATCACCAACTTCCATATTATTGGTATTATTTTTCAACATACTGTTTACACTCGTAGTTCGAAAAGAATAGTATAAAGGCTCTCCTGCGATTAGATAGTGAAATCCGCTTTGTAACCGTTTGGGATGAAACTCACCCAAGATGTTAGTATGGATATCCGCCCCAAAAAAATTTTTGGCCTGTTCCCCTCACCTCAACCCGAGTTACATGGCCGTATATGCTCAAAATTCAATATTTTCCATCTCGAAGAGGGTGGTCCAAAAAGTTTGAAATTTGTACACGAAATACTTATCAAGTAGGTGTGTACGTGAGAATTTTTTCAACTTTTTTTTTTTGAATAGTTATTGGAAATTTTAAGATGTTTATGAAAAAAATTTTTTTTTTGGGGGGGGGGGGTCATGGCTGGAATTATTTTTAAAAATTTAGTTATATCCTCAAGTATGGTATGTATTTTTTTGAGGTGTCCAAAAGGGGCTGCAACACGTTCAAAAAAATTAAAAACCTATGAAAAACGCATTTTTTTGTTTTTTTTTCCTTGTTTTGATCTTCAAAGGTCAATATTTCGGTAAAAATTGAAATTTTACTAAATTTTTACAAACAATTCCAGCCATGGCTTCCCTCAAATTTTATTTTGAAATTTCAAAATTTTCAATCCCCTCAAAACCCCCCTTATAAATGTTTAAAAATTTTTTTTTTAATTCTCACTTATACACCTATTTTATGAGTACTTCGTGTAAAAATTTCAAAAAATTTGGTCCACCTTTCTCGAAGATAGAAAATTGGGGAAGAGGAAGTGGCTGAAAATGTTTTAGGGTGGTTTTATATCCGTACTAACAGTTCGGGTGAGTTTCATCCCAATCGGTTACAGGGCAGACTTCACCATCTTATCGTAGGAGAGCTTTTATCAAGTTTGAAAAAAAATTTCCAGAGATTCGAAAAATAAAGAAAATATAAATCTGCTTTTTTGAAAGTACCCTAGCTTGAAATTTTGTGCATTGAATTTCGACGATACAGTGGCATGCAGTAATTTCATATTGAGTGGTGATAAGAGTCTCAAAAATTAGTGTGGAAGATTTTCACATAGAAGGTAAATATTTTATGTAATTTTGAAAGAAATTTTCTACATCCAAATGTCAATTACATTATTTTATCCATAGACAGCTTTTCGATATGTTAATTAGTGAAGCATCATTTATAGTGTTAAATACTACGATAACTACCTCTTGTTTTATCGAATGGTAGAAAAATTGTCTAAAATATGTTTGTAGGTAAGTTGTGTGTACTTCTCCGTCTTATGGTCCTTGTATCAGTAGTCGTTTTCGAAATTTCGATGAGCTCGTATTGTAAATATTTCAAAGCAAATTGATGATCTCGAAAGGCAAACAAAATATGTACGTTATGTCGTTGTATATGAATGACACCAGATTGGATACTATTTCGTACATGTAATATGTTTGGAATTTTATTTTTTGTTTTTAGTTTTCAGTCGAATTTTTCTAGTTTTCATATATGTGTGCTGTACCATACATTACATACTATGCATAGCGAAGCGAAGCAAATATTTTGTATACTTGTAACTTGTGCGCTATAAATCAGCCGAGCGAAAATCGTCGTTATTTTTTTCTTCTCATCTTTTTCGCGTTCTTCCTCTTTATCGCGTTTTCCCTTCGACCTTGAACTTCTATTAGACTTCCATCATAAACGTTATACGAACGTTTAAGCTCGACGTTTCTCTTCTCTTCGTTTCTTCATCCTTCTTCATAGCAGCATTGTTTCAAAACCAACGAAAATCGCTACCGGCGAAATTTTCGCTTAAATATATATACTTTTTTGAAGGTACACACCTTTATCGTCCCATCGTATCGCCCACGTAAACGTATTCGCATAAAAGTGAGGTACATATCAATAGTTTTGCAAAAAAAATATCAAATATTTCATTACCAATGATTTTTAAATTTCTTAGTACTCGTATGTAATACGTATGCGTCAATAAATACGTAATATTTGTACATTATTGATGGGAAAAATGGAAAAAGAGAGAGAAAGAATTTACGAGAGAGAAAACGAGTGTTGATCGAACGTTGTATATTTAATTAATTTTCCATATGTGCATTCTGTACGAATACGTATTCGAATTTTCAATGCATAACACTATGCTCGAATGGACAAATGGAAAGTTTTAAATTCTTCCTTTTTACTCGCTAATGTATGTGCTATTGTGAAAAAAATTACGAAATTCTAACAACGTACAACAGTTCAAAGAACCTATGAGCGAATCACACGTTTATCATACTTCGCTAGCTCTTTTTTTAGTTGCTAAAATGCTGGTAAAAATAGCCTGGGCACACTGTCGTACCTAGACTAGCATCAGAGAGTTCCAAAGCTATCTCCTATAGGATGGAGCGAATGTTGTTTTTTTTTCTGGAAATTTGCTAATGGCGGAGTCACAATGGTTGCAAAATGACCTCAAAATGATACGGTGAAAATTTCAGCTCCTCAAATAAATTTTTTCAACTGGCAAAACAGGCTCAAAGTTGGCCAACTTCCAAAAATATTCGAAAAATCGAAAAAAATAATTTTTTTGAAAATGCTTTCCTAAGATGATCATTGGCGGCAAGTTTTCGTCATTGACTTTCTTTTCGGAGGGTTTTCGAATTATAAATGGTTCAAAAAAAAAAGAAGAAAGTAAAAAGTTTCTTTTAAAGGACTAAAATAGATGAAATACGTTCCCTCGAATCAGATTTTTTTCGAAAAAATATTTTTTTAATTTTGAAATACGTGAAAAATTACATTTTTCTGGGTACTCTGAAAAACTGGCTATGACTATGAAGGGATAAAATTGAAATATTGTGCTTAATCATCTAAAATTGATGTCCATCATTTATTTCAGGGTGGCTTTACTAACAAAAAAAATTCTTTCATAGTTTTTCAAAAAATCATGAAACAACGAAAAAACTGACACTGACGTTTTTCAAAACCTCTGAAAAAAGAAAAAATTGTGTAAAAATTCATTTTTGGAAAAAAATTTTAAAAAATGTTTTTTCAATTTTTTGAATATTTTTAAAAATTGAAGAACTTTGGGGTGGTTTTGCAAGTCGAAGAAAATTAATTGAGAAGATGAAATTTTTACCATATCATTTCAAGGTCATTTCGCAACTAATTTAACCATGCCGTTTGCAAATTTTCTGAAAAAAACGAAATTCAGTCTCTATTTGAAAAATTTGTTTGTATATCCAAACTTTTTTTTTCATATTTCGGTTTTTTTGACTGAAGAGTGGCGAAAAATGACAAATGAAATTCAAACAAAAATCGACGTATGAAAAAAATTCTAAATATTAAATGAAGAGTGGTACATTTTGAGGATACTCGTCGTAGCTATTATGTAGTGCAAAATGGAAAAAAGGTGTATGGTGAAAAATGACCAATAGTTCATAGCACTATAAGCACAATTAAAATTTTTAGTTTGATTTTCTCTGTCATATTGTCAATAAAAATCAGACTATTACGGTCTATCGAGCTGTGGCTGGTAATAAGGGAGAAAGGAGGGATATTAGCAAAATATTTTTTAGGGTCGTAGAAGACCGTCAAGACCATTTTTGGTCATGTCAGGTATTTATTTTTATTTTTATTTCTTCCCTCGAAACTAAAAATCATTTGCTTAGCTCGATACTGACAAAAAGCGATCAAATTTAGGAAATAGGCTTAGATTGGCGAGCCATTTGATACTCTGGAGTGAGGATGATTTGGAGTCAAAATTCAGTTGTGACTTAATTTGTGGGAGGGGGTACTAAGGGGCTAAAACCTAAAAAATTGTTCCTTTTTTGAGTCAATCGATAGACATTCTAAAGTCGTATATCATATCCAAAAATCAGCCTCCCAGATCAATTAGGAGGAGAGATATGAGGGCTTTCCTCCTTTTTAACCTTGGAAACCAACTTTTCCTCCTCTATCTTTCCTGTAAATTGAGCGATAGGAAGGTGTAATTTTGTATGTTTAGTTTTAGTATAGATCCCAGATGTGCCTCTTGGGGGGTTTGACTTTTCAGTCTCATTGCACTCTCTCACAGTCCCAAAAATGTAGTTTTTTTATGGTTTATTTCTTGTATATGTACCTGGCATGTAGATCTAGCGGTGTTGTAATGTAGAGTTTGAATTATGCATTTCAAGACTTTTTTTTTATAGCTTCCGTTTGGTGAGGGGGCGATTTTTGATGACCCACATCAAACCACTGAACTAATTTCAAATTTTCAAAACGGAAAAATAAATTTCGCTTCGTATCTACCTTCAGAAAATAATTTCTCTTAGCACACCTTGTATTCGAGTCAACGTTTTTTTCTTCGTAATCCTTAGATCATATAACATGGATGGCGCAAGTGATAGCTCAGTGCCACATAAATAAACCACTGCGATAGGGTGGATTTTTTGTGGATTTTTTCTTCTTCTATTAGAGTTTCTTCTTGTTTAAAACCTTGGTACTATACGTTTGAAATTGGACAAAAACGAAAAGACGTTTCAAAAAATTATATTTTTTCGAAATAATAGTACCTCAATTCTCAAAACCTTCGAAATAAGTACATGTTTGTTTAGTTTAGCGAGCTTTTCCGGATTTATAGAATGCTCTATAAATATTTTCAAACGATTGGTGGAGTGTTAATCTACGAGTAGCAGGTGAAGAGAAAATGGAAAAAACAATGAGTGTAATTGATAGTGTATCGAAAATCTAAAAAGTCGTATCGATATCTGCAAATTGCATACCTGTTCAGATAATTTTTTTGGAGTTGGAAGAGATTACTTTACCGTCATTCCTCGCTGCAACCTTACTTTTATCTTGTGCTCCAATAAAATTATATTTTGAAGAAAAAATCAATAACAGAAAGCTTTTTTTTTTCTCCAAATTCGTATGTACAGACGAGGTAGGGCGTCAAATTCCGAAGGTAAAACGATCGTGTACAAAAAGGATATACGAGTATTAGTAAGTAGAGGTTCAAACTTCAAATGAAGTCATATACATACTTTTATATGAATTCATCGCGTATCTATATTGTGTATTGTCGATTCGTTCAAAAAGTAAGTATTTTTAGACTATACAGAATGTATAATCTAAAGATGTGAAATGGTGCAAAACGATTGGGAAAATTCTAAATTCACATATTATTATAGAACTATCGATGCAAAAAAATATTCTTATTGATTGTATTTTCTCTTTGTTTTTTGCTTTATCGCAGGTTGAAGCTGGCGATGTTATTATGATGGTAAACGATATCGACGTGCTCAAGTATTCCATTAAAGAAGGTAAGTTTGGGCCAGTTTTCAATTTATTTTACGTAATGTTATGTCTGGTACTCGAGGCAATATTATCTACGCTAAAAATAATATTCCGAAAGAAGAGTACCTGTATTGATGAAAGAAGAAAATTGAGAAATAGATGAAAAAGTACATGTAAAAAGATGAGAGACAAATAATGTCAAATGCTGGTAATTTATGAGGTATGTATAAAATATGTATGTACGCTAAGGTGTTGAGAGTTTTCTTGTTTGTTCTTTTGTAAAAAGATGGAAGTTTTTTTGATGGTTTTAATACATCTAAAATGAATGAAAAATTTTTTAATTCACTTTTTCTCTCCCTTAGCAAATTTTAGACGACTTTCATCTCTGCAATATCATTTTTACCAACGTTAATTCGTCGCATTGCTTACTAATTGAAATATTATTAAAAAGTTGTGATTAAAATCTATTTTTGCTTTTAGTTGGTTTTGGTATTTCTAATTTCGCATTTTAATTTTTAGAAATTTATTTCGTCTATTTTTTTTCATTAAATAAGGTTAATGTGCGTTGGCGTTGTACTCAGTTCAGTCTTTTTAAGACAATGATGTACCGGGTGTTTCATATTAACCTCGCTTCCCTTATACCAATAATAGGTCAACTCATGAGACTTACACATATAATGGTTAGCATAACCAGGGGCTGATATATGACATTTTCAAAATTTCATTTTCGCCCAAACCTCCCGCTCGCTTCGAATATTCATAAAAAAAAAATTAATAATGATAAAAATTCGCTGTTCGCTCTAAAACACGATATTATACTATCGAGTATGTGTGGTTTAAAAATTTAGAGTGTGAGTGAAGCGGTTCGTAAAATATGACTGAATAAATACAAAAATTTGTAACTTTTTTAGTTTTTTGTGAATAACTTTTGAAAAAGCTATTATGAGCATCTTATTAAAAAAATGTTTAGTGAAGGGGAGGGGTCCTTCAACTCAGTGATTAGGGTGGTAACCCCGATGGTTGCATTTATACGGAGAAAAAGTAACAACCGAAGAAAAAAATTTGAATCATTTTTGTATACAAATGGGGGAAAAAATTCAAATTTTGAAGATAAATGCGAGATGAGCAAGTATGGGATTGTGGTAAAAAATCAATAGTGGGGGTGAAGTGGTTTACAAACCGGTAACGATACAGGTATATAAAAAAAATTTGTTTTAAGATTTTCAATTTATTCTGTTTTTTTGTGAATAACTTTTGAAAAAGGTATTGCGAGCTCCCTACTAAAAATTTTTAAAACGAGTAGCAGTGCACCCCCCCCCCCTTCCCACTCCATGACAAACTCTAAGATCCTGTATTAATTTTTTTAAATATGATATCTATGTAAATAGTAACTCTTCTACGCTTCCTCTTTGAAAAATATGAAATTTACTTTTACATATCTATCTGTTTCTTTTAATGAAATTATCAAAAAAGGATGCAAAATTTTAACTTTTGCTACCTACATTATATGTACTTACTACTTGGTTATTTTTGTTTTCATCAATATGCCTTTTTGGAGGAAATTTCTTATGCTTTTTGAATGAAGTTAGCCCCTAAAGATGAAACTATGTATATCGTAAAATCTTGTTGTGCAAGAATTTTTCGATTTCGAAGTCTCGTAGTACCTACGCAAATATTAAAAGTTGAAAGAACCACGAGGTAAGGAAAAGTTGTGATTCAGAAACTTTGTCGAGTGGAATGTTGCTGTTATTTTTAAAAGCGAACCCTTTTCGTTCGTAAGTTGTAGTTTTCCCTCGCTTCCTTTTGTAATGAGAGTTCGTAATATTTTCATGTAACAGCTATTTGATGAAAGGATTACATATTTTATGTTTATACTAGGCTGATTTAAATTTATATACCAGCTTACCAAATCCTTGCTCGAATATGCTAACACCAAAAATATTGCTCATAGAAATAAGCAGTAGAACATTGAAAGTTAAATTGCATTTATTGAACCGAAAATCAGCCGCTTCAGAGCCATTTATGATGAAAAAGAAGAAAATGTTGTTTCTTCTGACCTCGAAAGTTTTTGAGTACATGCCTATAACTCGTTCAGAATATTTTTTTTTTGTAAGTTGAAATTACGTTTATACGTTTAATAGGTGGCCGAAGTACGCGAGTATTTTGAGGAGATACCATGTTTCCTATGTATAAAGAATTGCGGATTTTTTTTTTTTTCATTAAAATAATTATAACAGTTTTAAGTTTTAAAAAAATTTAGCGTTTTAAAATTAACATTTTGGCTGAATTAAAGAAAATCCCCTAGCTTTTGCTTTTAGCTTGATTTTCTGTATCATAATGTCAAAATAATTAGACTATTACGGACTTTCAACCTACAGTTGATGAGCAGTGGGGTAGGGAGAGGAGTATCTAATGGATTCGTTTTGGGGTGCTAGAAGACTATTGATATAATTTTTCATTTCGTTTTACGTTTTATTTTATTTTATTTTAACATTGTATTTAATTTTTTATTTAATTTTTATTTTAGGCTTTTTATTCTTTTATTATTATTTTTTGCCAAAGATTAAAATCTTTTATATGGCACGAAACCGATAAAAATCGCTCAATTTCGGCCAATATTCTTGGATTAGATGTAATGACCCTGCGTTAAAATTTATTTATGTCCAAATTTTGGGGAAGGTGGTGCAGACGTATCAAAAATGGCCAATCGATAAACAATCCACACTTGTTTAACATATTCAAAAATCGTCTCCTACGTCAATGAATTATTCTCTTTTTGATTTCGAAAAAAGATCATTTCTCGAGGGATCCTAAATGTGCTTTTTTTTAGGGATTTCAGCTATTCACTATGATGTGTACCTGTATCCTTATCACAAAGCACCTGTTTATAATCATTTACTTTGATTTATAGCACTTTTCTTGTTCTACATTCTGCTGTAATTATTTTCAAACGATAATGTACGAACTTATAGCGTATAATATATTTCCTTAAGTAGTATTTCGAATATTTGTAATTTCTTTTTCTCTTTAATATCGCGTTGGTTGATACAGTAAACAGTGTTTCGAAACTGCTATTACAGTTTGTAAATTTCGTTCATACTTATTAATAAAATAATGTAGCATTGCATCGGAGGATATCCTAATTAAGTTTGTGAATGTGAATTTTATAGTATATCGTTTGTAGTAAGTGTACCAGTGCGAGTATTACATCGGTATGATTATTCAATCAAATAAATAGATCCAGCGATCGTGATCATATGGTAAGTGAAGCAAAATACAAAAGGGAACGATCAGTGGATAAAAAAGGAAAATCAGCTCCAGAGCTGAAATTTGAAATTAATCGACGGTACTTGGTTCTTATAGTCTAAAAATCTTGTAGTAATAATTTTAATCGTCTACCCTTTGTTGTAGGCCAAAACATTTATCCAGTAAGTTGATCAAAAATCACGAAAAAATGTTGAAAAATGAGTGACAAATTTGAAGAAAATTATCAAAAATTACTAAAAAATATGGAAAAATATGGGAATATTGAGCAATAATAAGAGAAAAATCATAAAATTTAGTCAAAAATTAATTAAAAATCATTAAAAATTGTTGAAAAACAAATGAAAATCAACCAAAAATTGTTGAAAATTGAATAAAAATTTTACGAAAGTTAGTATAAAGTGCAAAACATCGGTAAAAATTACAAAATAATGTTGAAAAATTTGTGAAAAATATGATCAAAAGTATGAGAAAAGTCGTCAAAAGTCATAGAAAATTGATCAAAAATTACGAAAAACTGTTGAAAAACAAATGAAAATCAACCAAAAATTTTTTTAAATCATTAAAAATTGAACAAAAATTTTACTACAGTTGGTTAAAAGTGCAAAACAGTAACGAAAGTTATTAAAAAATGCTGAAAAATATGTGAAAATTGATCAAAGATATGAAAAATATCGTCAAAAGGCATAGACAATTGATCATAAATCACGAAAAACTGTTAAAAAACAAGTTTAAATCGATCAAAAATTGTGGAAAATCATTAAAAATTGAACATAAATTGAAAAAATGTTGAAAAGCAGTAGAAAAATTATCAAAAATATGAAATTTTTTTTTTAAATTATCAATAATTGGGGAAAAAATTGATAAAAATGGATTATTAAGACAGAGTTTTGCGTTATTTTTGATCCATTTTCTGCATTTTTTTTCACATCTCTGTCAACTTTTTACGGTATTTTTGATCATTTTCAACGAACTTTTTCATGTTTTTGGTCAGTTTTCACCAGTTTTTCAACATTTTTATCGTGTTTTTTGATCAATGTTTTGTACTTTTTACCAATTTTTGTCAAATTTTTGTTCAATTTTCAATAATTTTCAGCAATTTTTGTTTTTAACGGTTTTTCGCGATTTTTAATAAGAGTAAAGACTCTTAATGCGAAGGCTGAAAAAAAGTAACCTTTTGGGCTACAACAAGGGTCACGGACCAAAATTGTTACTACAAGGTTTTCAGACCGTAAGAACCAAATTCCATCGATTAGTTAGTTCCAAATTTCAGCTCGAGGGCACATTCACCTATCTCATCCACCGGTACCGTTTGAGGAATTTGCCAACGAAAGTGTTTCAAAACGAAAGCGTCTAATTTACGAATATTAAGCTCAACTTGTAGATTCCATTGCTGGTATGTCAACATCGTTGATGTATGATGCCTTTAGTTTGTGTATGTAAGTACTTTTCGCAAAAGAAGGAAGGATGAATATACTTAGACTTACGTACTATGTAATTTAGAAAATAATTAATCTGTATTTTGCATCGTATTAGATTAATTATATTATACTGTACTGTAACGTACGTACGTAAGACTATATCAACTCGAATGTGTGGGTTTAGATTTTCTTGCAGCCGAAAGTAATGGAATTGATTGCGGAGGTAAATAACGAACGTTTAGTCAGTTAAATGAAAATATTCATGACAACGCAACTTTTCGTTATATTTGATATGTTTGTTTACTCTCAACGAGGGCGAGGACGATATGTTTGGTATAATTATGTGTGTGATCAACACAATATTTCCAAGAAAATAATTATAGATATGCTTACATATTTTACACATATGTAAGCTAAAATGCAATGATCGCATTTAACCTGAAAAAATTCTAATGTGAAATTGAAAAAGGTTGCAAGATATTTTGTAGGTACTATAAATTTGATTACTTTCATTTTTGGATATTTTATTGCAACGATGTAAGTAAATTTGAAGCTAGGTGGTAAAAATAATAATTTTTAGCACTATCTAAAAACCATTCATCAAGTGGCTTAGCGTTGATCGAACTCGTTAAAAATAAAATTCTGAAATTGATTTGGTGGCATACTTCAATAATAATAGCATTTTGTATAACTTTGGATGAAAACCAGTTTTGGGAAAAGCTTCAAAAGTATTGTAGAGCATAATGAAAAACATTTAAAAAATCAAAATTTTCAGATAAATCGACTGTTACAAATATTTGTAAGCTGTATCAAGTGTCCAAAAATCATCTTCCTGCATCAATTTGAAAAAACATTAAATCAGGTTTTTTGACTTTTTTACCTTGAAAAATCAGTTCAACACCTCTTCAGCCGTCCCAAAGTAACCCACAAAGCTAAAATTTGACATGTAGATTGAATTGATATTCCGACGCTCCCATCTGGCAAGTTGAATATTTTATAATCAAACTGCCGGATTTGATATTCAGGAGCGAGGACGACCTCTGATCAAAATTTAGGTATGCTCAAATTTAGGGGAGAAAGTGCTGAGGAGCTGGAACTGCAAAAATTGTTCCATTTGAAGCAATCGTCATTGCTGATTTTCCCAACGCAATTGGGTGCTGTATTTCCACCGAAAATCCACCATTGGTCTCTATATAATTAAGCCCATGTAAACAAAGGTGTCGACCTTCTCATATTCCTTCAGGACATCAGACTTTGGAAGACATCCGGTCCGATCTAAGACTATAACTTTAGTTTTTACAGCGTTGATGCGAAGTCTCAGTTCTTCGCTCACTGATTTCACACCATTTATTAGCTCCGCCAACTTCTCTATATCTGCTACAACCAGGGTAGTGTCGTCTGCATATCTGAAATTCGAGATTCATCTGCTAGCAACTGAAACTCTTGTATTGCAGTGTTCGAGTACCTGTCGCACGATGCACTCGCCCTAGAAGGCCATAACGATCATTTTCGGCCTTGTCAGATATTTATTTTTATTTTTTATTTTTTTCGTGCCGAAAATAAAAACTATTTGCTCAGCTTGATACTGACCAAAATCGATCAAATTTGGGAAATAGGTGTTGATTGGTAGTGGATTTGATATTCTGGAATGGGGATGATCTCGGGTCAAAATTCAGGTATGACTAAATTGGAGGAGTGCTGAATGGTTGAAATCGTAAAAATTGTTTCGTTTTGAGCCAATCGTTAGGCAATTCGAAGTTGTATAGCATATCCAAAAATCAGCCGCCCAGATCATTGGAGAGGGGGGGGGGAGATATGAGAGGTTTTGACCTTGAAAAATGACTGTTCTTCTCTCATCTTTCCTCCAAATTGAGATAGGAAGTTGAAATTTGGTATGTGCATTTAGTACGGGTCTTTGAAGTTGCTTTGGGAGTCTCAACTTTTCAGCCCCATTATATCCCCTCACAGCTTCGCAAATGTAGTTTATTGGCAAGTTTTTCTTATTTTTTGAGTTTTTTCTATCTTTAAAGTATCTTATTCTTTGTATTGCCTACAGAAATAGAATTTCTTTAATGTTTTTGTCAATTAAACACACCTGCAACTCTTTCCACTTACACTAGAGATTTGAAATTTCGTTTGTCCCAGATAATTGCTCTGGTATTGGCAATATTATATCTCTATACTGTCACCACCCAGCTTCCCTAAAACCATGTTTTTAAAAATTTTTTCAACTTGAATCTTACTTGAAATAATCTAGAAAGCTGAAACCTGATGTACAGCATGAGGAGATTTCTAGGGTGTCGAGATGGACTGTGGTGTTTTTAATGTTTAATCTCCTAACTATATCCTCCCCCTCCTGCCATTCTCAAAGTGTAAGTTAATTGATTTTTTCAAACGTTTTCTATTCTATATCTTTATAACTAATCCAAAGTTTTTAAGAAAACGTGTTCGAGAGCCAGTTAAACAGTTGCACTGATCAACCATCGCTAGTTGTGGCAATTTAATGAAAATTTGTTACTGAATTGATTTTCTTTATCGACAAATAAGTGATAGATTTTTTTCGCTTTATGTAACTTCGAAAACAGGAAAATCAGGCTGCAAAATCATCGAAACACGAAGCTTCTCTTTACTTTGAAATTCGTCGCAGGTACAACAGCAAAACAAAAAAAAAAAAACTACCCAAGAAATTTACGTGACGTAGCTTGTTTACAAGACTCGAAAATTGTTTCACATATTTGTGTAAATTTTCACTTTTGATTTTAAAGGACGAAAATTTCACCAATTCGAATTCAAGGGAATTCTTATCGATTGCAGAAGTAACACCATAGTACGTAACTGCCTACACTGCGTAGTATATTATATGAGTGAGAGTATCTTTTAACGAGCCTCTTTTTCTTCTTTCGTATTGTGTTTTCAGAGATGGTATTCGTGTTTTGAATTTTTCAAGTCGCAAAAAATTGTAAAGAAACGTGCCTTTATTAAGTACAGAAAAATATTATTTTATCAAGAATTTTGAAGTTGAGAATTACACTCGGCGGGGTGTAGGTTGACCAAAATTGTCTCGAAATTTTCCCTCTTTTTCGGCAGACATGTTATTATTAATTTAAAATTGACATTTTCTATTGACAGTTAGATACTCAGCGTTTTCCTTCGTTATTACAATGTAAAATAGTTAGCATTCGGCTCCGTGATATGTTTAGTGGTTCATTTTTGCCCGTGCATCTTTTTGCTGCCTTCTTCAATAGTCTTTTCTGGTTAAACAATCGAGTTCAAGGGTTACTATGAACGGCCACATACTAGGGTGAAATTTTAGTACGGTATGGAAAAGTACGTGTACACGAAAACGTTTATTCCGTGCGATAGTAACAAAGAGTCGTCGGCTAAAAGCATCATTTTATAAGTTGTACCTATTTTAATAGCTTCGTCTCGGAATTAGTATGCATTTGAAAATAGACGAGCGTTACTTTCAAGTTCACTAGTCGAGAACTTTCTCGTGCTGACTTACCTCCCCTTCGAATTGAACCGGAATACAATTACAAAGTGAAAAGAGACTGAGAGGAAAAAAGCGCAATTGCAGTAAGAGTTCACGATACATATACGTACCCTACCTAGCGTACATATTTGCCATGTATTTCCATCGTTTGGGTATTTTCGTTTGTCGTAAAAAAAATGGTACACACGAACAACATCGTTCAAAATTATTAAATTGTGTAAATAGCTAGGTGCTGTGATGGTACGAAAGAACCGACAGAAAAGTTTAATTATTTAAAATGTATACTTACTTAGTGTATACCCCCGAATACTAGTACCTACCTTTTTACGTAATAGGGGGAAAAGTTCTCTTAAGTATTCGGGGAGGCGGGGTGAAGGGTTTTTTCGCGGAAGAAGCATGTTGAAATACGTGTATCCATACTGCTTATAATATGTGTGTACTGGGAAGGTAAGGTATGTGTAAAACTTATGCGAAAAGATAGCTAGATACTGCTCGTAGTCGTTGTGTACTCATATTTAACAAGTGCCTAACCTACGTACGTCTACGTAGTACTTTCGTATAAGATGAAAATTTTCCATTTTTATCCTGTATAATAGCGAATAGAGTGTGCCTACTCCAAAGGCATGCAGAAAAAACAAAACAAAAAAAAAACAGAAAAATAAAACCTTGAAAAATGATTTGAGAGAAAATAAGGGGATTTTGTGAAAGTAAAATTTATATTATGGAAAAATACGTATATTGATGTAAGCTTGATACCTAAGATTTCTTGTAAGATTTGAATATGTATTTCTTTTTGCGCGTATGTGAAGAGCATATTATTTTATAGCAACGAAAAAATGATTCGTAATAAATTTATATTTAAGGAAGTGAATATTGTTTATTGATAGTAATATGATTTATCGTATTGAAATGGTAAATTAGAGTCTGTAAATGTAGGTGTGAAAAATTTTCAAGCACAAATAAGAACCCCTTCTAAATCCACATGCCAAATTGCAACCCACCAGCTCGATTTGATAGGTATGCATGGGACAAACTCAAAAACTGAGAATAAAAATCGCTCAAAAACCCACTTTTTAGAGCTATGAGGAAATACATTGAGGTTGAAAAATTTAAACCATCAAAAGGCACATCTAAGACTCTTACTAAATCTACATGCCTAATTTCAATCTTCTATCTCAATTAGGAGGGAAGATATGCGAGGTGGTACAAACGCAAAAAATTAGGCAACTCGCCCAAAATAACATTTTTTCGGGGATGTGAGGGGGTGAAATAAGTTTGAAGAGTCGAACCTCCTACCAAATTTCAACTTCCTATCTCAATTTGGAGGGGTTTTTAGTTGGGGAAAGCAGGGAAAAATTAAAAAAAATCATTTAAAAAAATTGAAAAATAATAAAATATTTGACACGGCCGAAAATGATCTTAATAATTTTCTAATGCCCCAAAACGGGTTTCTTTGATACCCTCCCTCCCTTCCCCCCTTCATCCTCCATAGTTTCGAAAGTCTAATAGCTTGGTTTTCATTGCAAATATGGCATAGAAAAATTAATCTGAAAATTATTACGTGTTCTAAAATTGTAAGAAAATGAACTGAACAAATTTGCTACGAAGGCATAGCTATCTTGAATGTAAGCAAAGTGAGGAAATGAGGGGACTGACCAGTGCATAAATGATAGCTGTATCATATATATATATTATTGCGTAAACCTATTGTTTATTTTCAAATTAGTAGTCAAAATGCTACGTAATGAATATTGTATCAGTAAATATTTACCTACGTTTTTATTTTGCAGTTCTCAAGTGTTTACGATTGGCTGGAAATTCAGTGATGCTCAAGTTGAAAAGAGGTAAGATTATACAGTATCTATTCTATACATAATTATTTACTTCGTCCTCGTACTACGTAGACACCAAATATAAGCCTATGTATTATATTAGGGAGTCTCGACGTTTTGCTTTTTCAAAAATCTTGAAAAAAAAGTTATAAAAAAAATTTGTCTAGTATATTTGAAAAATACATAGTATTACATTTAATTCTGAAGCATGAAAGAGCGTTACCATTGGGTACCCAAGTTTGTAGAATTTTTAAAATACTCGAACTCTATCGAGTATCTGTGAAAATTATTGATTTAAGTGGTTTGATTTTGTACTCTTGATAAGAAGCATTACTTTTTGGTCAGAAAAAAATCATCCCAACTTTGACGATTTTTAGTCTGATTTTCTACGTCATATAATCAATGAAACGAAACTATCACGGTCCATCGACTCACGGCGGTTAAGAGGAGGCAAAATATCAACATAATCCATTTTGGGGTTCTAGAAGACCATTGAGACCATCTTTGCTCAGCTTAATACCAGCCAAAATCGGTGAAATATGTGTAGTAGACCGGGATTGATAACAGATTTGATATTCTAGAGTGGGGATAACCTTGGGTCAAAATTTAGTCATGCTCAAATTTTGGGGAGGGGCAGCCGAGAGGAAAAAATCGCCAAATTTATTCCTCTTTGTGCCAGACCCATACAGAATCAAAAAGTTGTATATTATATTCAAAAATCAGCTTCGTAGGTCAATTAAGAGGGAAGATATGGAGGTTTTAGTATAATCAAATTACTGCATCCTTTTGCTTATAATGTGAAAAGTAATCTGATGACTGATTCTTAATCTAAAATATAAGCATTTAGACAAAAAGAAGCTTTGGTTCTATTTTTTTCGGTCTCTCCCTCTCAGAGGATCCATTCTCCTTTCAAATAAATGCGCGTATCTTCCCTTCTGCTATTTCTATAAAAAGAAAAAGGGAGAATACGTGTATTTTTAAGAGGGGAAGGGGGTGGATCCTCGGAGAGTGGGGCTAGAAAAAATGGCACCCAAGCCTCTTTTTGTTTGAATACATTCTAGATTAAGTAAGAATCAGTCGTCAGATTGCCTTTTACATTTAGTGCGAGAGAAAGCTTTTTTTTTGCAGTAATTCGACTGCACTCGCATGTTGATTTAGTTGTGCCTTTTGGGGGGTTTTAACTTCTCGGTCTAATTGTACCCCTTCACAGCCCTGAAAAAGTGGTTTTTTGGTCGTTTTTCTTATTTTTCAGATTTATCGCACGCATATCTCCTGTTCTAATCAGGCTAGGAAAGGTGAATTTTGGTATGTAGATTTAGTAGTTATCCTAAATATGCCTTTCCGGAGCTTCAGATATTCATTTCAATATCTACGTGTGTACTCCTACCACTACTGAAGAAGAAATATCCCAGCGCGCATTTTTTTCTCATTCAATGAATGGACGATACCCCTTATCTCCTTTACTTTAGAAAATTCAGGCTCAAAAGCAACGCGTTACGATGCTTTGTTTTGTTCATTTTTGATAGTTTGGAAATTTAGATTGAGTGGAGAGAAGACGCAGGTTTATAATTGAGTCAGTTGATTAATCTAGCGTGCTGTTTTCACATTTCGACGGGTTTTTCTTCACTTCCATCCTGAGCTCTTTCCCTTCCCTCCAGAAGTACTCAACATGCCCAAAGTAGGAAAAATAAGTACTGTTTCTGTCCACAATTTCCTCTATTTACCTTAATTCTCTTAGCATAAAAGTTGTATTATTTGTCTTAGATACATGTAAACGAGTATTTTTCAATCAAAATAGTTGAAAGGGGGGCAGTCAAGCTCATGGTATTCTTACCGGCTCGGTAGAAAAAAATAAGCCAATACATTTGTGTAGTTTAGTATCGGAGATGATGAAAAAAATGGAGTCAAAATTTCTCTACCAACAAGAAAAAAGTAAAGGTAAAGGTACCAGAAATCTTTCTCTTTCTGGGTCCGAAATTTCTTTTCACTGGCCTGTTGTTAAGGGCCGTGGTACTGAAATGAAGTTGGTCTTCACGAGTTTCCTTTCTTGTTTACAGGCTTCAGTTTGCTCCGTACATACCCTAATGCTTCCAATTATAAAATATTACATTTATAAATAAATGAGCTTATTTAAAATTATAAAGAAACTGGAGTTTTTCACAGAAAAACATGACGACAAAATGAAATATATTACGCGTATCACCTTCTCGTCTAAAGAAAGCCAACTTATTTTTTTATAAAATGTTTAAAAAAATTTTTTTCATTATGTTTTGCTTATGGAACGACTTCGGCTTCGCGTAAATGTATAACGAAAATAAATAAATTATGAGCAAGCGAAGTTGCTCGCTTCGCCAAAATAAATGCGAAAAGATATCCGTAAATGTAGATGTATTTTGAATCCGATGGGAATACATTACTAAACGTTATTTTTTCGCCGCGTATACGCAGATTATGCGCTGTTAGGTATTTGTTTAGGCTTCGGTTTTTTTTTTTTTTTTTTTTTTTTTTGGGTTTGGTTTTTTTTTTTTTTTTTTTTTTTTTCGAGGTTTTGTCTACTCGTATTTATAAGCTTTAAGCATGTTCGGGTCTTTGGTATGGAAAATATAGTCGGTAGGTATGTGGCGAACAGATGTTAAACAGTAGGATTGCATTTAAAAGCGTCGACAGGCTCGAAGGTGGAATTTTTTTTTTTTTTCTATACCAGGTCAGCGGAACTGAATTAATGAGCAAGGGGTTTTGCTTTACGTTGAACTTTTTCAGTTGAAATATAAAGTAAAGGTGTTTACAAACTATCGAATGTATATGAACTGATCTTTTTGGTTTTGGAAATATCTTTCGGATTTAGGACGTGCCGCCAGTGATATATTTACTGCTCTGTGGGAGAAATTTCTCATCTGCTTGGCTCCAAATGTGAAACGTTATTATTACTCCTCGAGTGTTGCGTGTAGAGGCAAAAGTTATAGACGACTTTTTATACGAAAAGCATCATCTCGTGTCGATTCGTTATACACCGCTTTTCCCCGATACGCCGCATAAATTACGTTGAATTGCGTGAAAAATGAAATCTTTGCCATCAGCCTACCTATCATGCAATTTGTTGAAATTTTTAATGCCAAAAAGTTTGAGAAATTTGAATGACTTGTTTTATTGGGGAACGTTTAACAAAGTCGTGCGTATATTATTCTCGTCGTCGTTATCGATGTAAAGTAAACAACGTATTATTTTATTTGGAAGCGGTTTGTCTTTGATGTGACGGTGTCGACGACGACGATGAAGACGATGAAGACGACGCCAAGTACTTTCAACTGGGATCAAATCTACATAAACTATCTACGTATTATCTTATAAAACGATTTTTTTTTCTCTTGCTTTCGCTGTGTGTGGATTAATTACAAAACGGCTGAATTTATGAAACAACGATCACAAAGTTTCAAAAAATTTGGACTATTCAGCAAAATCTACGTTGAATAAAAGTATACTAGTTTTGTTCAATCGAAGTTAAATATTAAAACTTGAAAATATTTCCAAATTCGTGTATTGTGAAATTTGATGGGGCCAAAAACCTGAAAAAAGCATCACAATCTGTTGTTTTTTTGAGCTCGATTTTTTGTCATTTAAAACAGATAGGTACACATGAAATATTATATAATTATGTGAATTGAAAAAAAAAAAAAAAAAAAAAAAAAAAAAAAAAAAAAAAAAAAACATTGCTTCTAATCAATGGTAAAGGTAGCAAGGGGTTGCAATGGGGCTAAAAAGTCGAGACCATCAATATGAATATCTAGGACTTATGCTAAAAAACTCAAAAAATAAGAAAAACCTACCAAAAAGCTACATTTTTAAGGCTGTGAAAAAATGCTATAATGCTGGAAAGTTAAAACCCCCAAAAGGTAAATCTAGGTCCCTTACTGAATGCACGTAATAAATTCCAACTTCCCAGCACAACTAGAAGGGGAGTTATGCGAGGAGTAGGGCAAATTTCAACTTCTTGGCTCAAATGAAAGGAGGAGGGGGGAGGGGAGGTTAGTATGCGAGTAATAAACTCAAAAAACATGAAAAACCTACCAAAAAACTACATTTCTGTGGCTGTGAGGAAATGCTATGATGCTGGAAAGTTAAGACCCCCAAAAGGTAAATCTAGGTCCTTTACTGAATGCTCGTAATAAATTTCAATTCCCCAATGCAACTTGGAGGGGAGTTATGCGAGGAATAAACTTAATAAATAAGGAAAACCTACCAGAAAACGACATTTTGGGGACAACCGAGATCCCAAACGGCAATTATAGTACTCCTACTAAATGTACATACCAAATTTCAACTACCTAGCTCAATTTTGAGAAGAGTTATGCGAGGAACAAACTCTCAAAACATAAGAATACTCTTCCAAAAAACCATATTTTTGGGCTGTAAGGAGACGCAATCGGTTTGAATGGTTGAAACCCCTACAACGACCATCTATGGCCCCTACTGAATCTACCGTGTAAGAGCGAGAGTCGTTCATACTCCTACATACCAGATTTCAACTTTCTAGCTCGATTTGGAGGGATATGTGAGAATTGACCTTTTTCAAGTTTCAAAAATGGGAAACTCTCGCATCTCTCATTCTAATTGACTTGGGGGGTTGATTTTTGGATACGTTGCACAACTTTAGATTGTCTATCGATTGGCTCAAAAAGGAACAATTTTTGCGATTTTAGCTTCTCATTACTCACTCCACCAAATTTGGACACAACTGAATTTTGACTCGAGGTCATCCCTACTCCAGAATATCAAATACGCCGCCAATGAAACCCTACTTCCCAAAATTGATCGATTTTGGTCGATATCGAGCTGAGCAAATGATTTTTGGTTCTGGGAAAAAAATAAAAAAAAGAATAATTATGGTCTTGTAGGACCCTGAAACAAATTTTGTTGATACTACATTCCCCTCCTCCTCCTCCTCATCCACCATAGGTCGTTAGACCGTGCTAGACGGATTTTCACTGACAATATGACATGAAAATTCAGGCCAGAAAGCAGCATTTAGTGATGTTTTTTCTTGATCAGTAGTAGAGGACAGGGGCAGACCCAGATAAAAGGGGGCGGTGGATCTGCAGCTCTCCCATTATGGGCCCTTTCTTGGCATTTCAAATCGAATTCTTTTACTAGCTCAAGTTTCAGCCAGTAAAGAAAAGTGATGTACGTAAAAATTTGAAAAAATTTCCCCCCTTGCTCCGTTCGGGCAGTTACCTACCACTTGTTTTTCCTATCTCGAGGTTTATTTCACAATTAAACGTAAATATTGCCATCTTTAAAATAACTCTTAACTTCAGTCCACCAGTCAGTGCAGTAGTGCAAAGTTGAAGGTATTTTTGAATTGAAAATTCCGCTCCTGCCTCAACAGTCCGGAGGCATAAACTTTCCATAAGACATGTAAATTAGTTTTTTCCAATAATTTTGGCCTCGCGAATTATAATTGTTTAAGAATGGATTTTTATAGTCCCTTTCCTCCCTTCCCAAAGTCCACCTTGTTTGTTTTGCAATTTGTTTTGAAAAATATGCAGATAAATTCATTTTCACGCCAACGTTTTGAATTTCACGTGCCTACAAAATGAATGAAAAATTATATTGGTGTCGGGGAGGGGGAGATGAAAGGAAAAGAGGGGTCCTCGAAGCATCTACGTATCACATTTCAACCTCTTAACTTAATTCGGAGGGAAGTTATGCAAAGAATCGTCGTTTTCCAGGTCAAATATTGGAAAAATCCTCATTTCTTCCTTCGTAATAGATCTAAGAAAATAATTTTTGTTTATGTTACACAACTTTAGATTGTCTATCAATTGGTTTAAAAAAACGAACAAATTTCGACATTTTAGTACTTCAACGCACTCTCTCCAAAATGTGGGAATACCGTAACTAGATTTCCACATCAAATTAACACCTAAATTTAACCACCTTTGATCGGTATCGAGCTTTGTAGATGATTTTCTGTTTTGGTATTAGAAATGAATAAATAAAACAATAAATAAAATATTAAAATTTGGCATGCGCTGAAATAGTTTCATTGGTCTTCTAGGACCCGAAAACGAATTTTATTGACACACTCCGCCTCATCTATCGTAGATTAGAAAATCGTAAGGTGAAGTTTTAATATTTGGCAATCATGCTGATAAAATCAAGCTAAATAAAATATGAACTTAAGGCGTAATAACGCGGCAATGTAGGTATAAAAGTTACTCCATTACAAAGAAATTAAAAATTGATTAGTTGCGTAGTAGATTTTAATTAGAAGTTATCCATTTAATGTTATTTGACGCTCAAAAGCTCTTCGTTTACTTGAGTCGGTCACGATTGACTGAACGATTTATGAAGTTTGATTTTTAACTTAAGCTACGTTTACTCATAATACGATTAGGTTAGGTACATAGCCTTATACAACGTTTGGCTTCGTGTCTCGAGAAAAAATTCACATGCACATCAAACATAATATACGTAACGTACGTACTTCTACTTATAAATGTGTAGGTAATGAGCTGAGAAATGTAGAATCAACGTAAGCACAAGGTAGAGGGGGTGAGACTTCAAAACAATGGATTAACTTGAACAAATACTACGTAGTAGGGAATATACATGTATTCCTCGAGCAGTATACGAATATGTATAGTATGTAATAGGTATACCTGCGTATGGTAAAAGTTATTTTCAAAATGTAAGTATTGCAAATATTACGGTTGATATTAAATTCGATATGTCTCTGCATATTTTATTCGTACAGTGTATACAAATTCTTTTTAGTCGAATAATATGCAACTTATAACTTATGTACCATGTACCTTCCTACCTTCGATGTATTTTGGAGCATGTAATCTCAATGTTGAATTCACGATTACTTATACGTCAACTTATTCTTCCCATTCCTGTTGTTGTCGTATTGAAAAGATTTATAAATCGTAATCTATTTTCTGAAGTATGGCGTTCAAGTGGATTTACATCAGCATTATGCTTATCTTTTCTGCATACGAAAGCCTATATAGGTATAGGTACATTGAGAATGCATCGTGCATATTACATGCTGTAAGTAAGATGGTATAATTTGATGAAGTTTTATGTGCGTGTTGTGCAATGCGCATGCCGAATAAATACTTTATACGCGTACATGCAAATTGATACCATTTACTAATGGAAACAAAACCGACAGAACCGTATTTTATGAATATCTAACATCTGTGAATTTAGGATTATAATGGTTTAAATTTTGAGTAACGATGGTCAAGTAATAAAATTCAACTTGGAGAATATGTCACAAGGAGATTAAAATCGTGTTTTTGATTTTTCAAAAATTAACCGAGGTAAAGGTGAGAAACTAACTGTAAGGAAGAAATTATCCCACAAAGGTACATCGATTTTGCCAACCACCTAATGTAGTGTACATGGCTGTAAATAGCGAAGGTCAATAACATGATTTTTTCAGCTTAAAATGACCGATTGAAACTTTTTTGTTTTGAGATGAAAAGAAATCGTCAAGACAAGAGTAAGTAATCTTGTTTTGACAATTTCTTGAAAAACAATTCTCAGTCTTGTCTTGAAGAAGTCTTGAAGAAAAATGGTTCAAGATTTAGGGTTTTAATGAATTTCACGACTTTTTGTATGGATTATCTTCGTGGTAACGACGATGCAGGCTGTTCTACTTTTAGGGTCCTTTTTTTGAGTTGGTAACTTGGAAAAAAAATTTTTGTATTAATACAAGTATTTTACTATTTTTTTTTTTCATGAGTTGACCGTCAATTTCTAATCTAATAATACAGTTTTTGAACGCTCAAGGAAACGAGACCCTCCCCTCCCCTAGTAAAATTGAAAAAATTCTGAGTAGTGTAAAATGCTCAAGAGTTCCTTCAAAAATATTTTTTTCGAAATGTAAGGAGAATCATCGCCGTAAAAATTAAGCAAGGTCATTTTAAAATAGTTGAGTATTTTTTTTTTTTTTGATACATTAACAACAACCATTACGCCTCTTTTATCGCATTATTTTCGACATTTGTTATAGCTAAAAAGCCTTGAAAAATGTTCACCAACTCAGAATGTGTGATTTTAGAAAAATTCCAAGAAACGATGAAAATAATATTTTCCCCACATTAATACTCTACATTTCAAAAATTAATTTTAAGAAATCCGGCCTCACAACTAGAACAGCATGGTAAAGTTTTGTTTACATACGCGTATTTCTTGAAAAGTCTTGAACGAAAAATTTAAGACAAAACTTTTCAAGATCCAAGATTTTTCAACACAATAATAGTGAAAAAATTTCAGTATCGAGACCCGTTTTTTTTCCCCCAAGATTTCTTGTCTTGAAGGACATCTGTAGTGTTTCCCAGCGCGATGTATAAAATTACTCTAATTCAGTCATCTTAATCGAAAGAAAAGGTGAACAAAAAAACTAAGCCCAGATTCGTGTTCACCGTGTTAAATTACCTCGTTTTAAATACCGTATACGATTGCTTTTCCAAATTTCCAATTTCTCAATTTTACGCTGAATACGAATTTGGAGCAAAAAATTTAAAAAGGATTTAAAAGAACTTTATTTTTTTATTTTTTTTAAATTTTTATTATACTGGGCGTGTATAATTTCAAGATTTTTACGCCCAGTGTTGGATAGATTGGGAAGGTAAGAACTTAAATTTGGTGGCTCAGGTTGAGTCTGCTTATTAGTAGGAGGATTTTTTTCATTCCAATTAATGAATCTGGGATTTTTTGGGAGATTTCAGAGATGTTTAGGGTTTGCCTTTCATGTTTTAGAGAAGGGCAAAA
>FIZR01012470.1:0-19011 GCA_900060175.1 Ferrisia virgata
AAGGTTAGTTTTATTACGCCAAAAAAAATGTGTATAGATGTACGTGCCTTATCTGATAATTTGCGATGAAGACAAACAATACGTGAAATGTGGCGACAGTCCATCTCACTGTATCAATTCGACTGTCTGAGCGACGAAACCTTCATAAAAGGTCTTTGTGTAGTTTTTTCTTTTTAGTCATTCGCTATTTTCGTTCTTTTTTTTTTCTCGTTTTGTTCGTTTACTTTTAAATTCCTTATCGAAAATTAGTATTAGTCTTGGAGTGTTTAAACATGATCGTCTGTTTTATTTTCTCAAAATATAAGCTGTTCGTGAAAAATATATGTTTTTTCTAATTTCTTAAAAAACAAAAACTTTAATAACATTCGTGTTTAGCGGGTCAAAATGCACAGATAAATATAATTTTTGCCTCTGTTTTATATAAAGTTTCAAAATTCAATTTTTTCTTACTTTTTTCACTGATTTTTCAATTTTTTTATGCCAAAAAAAAATGAATTTTGAGATTTCAAGTAAAACTATTGCAAAAATGGTGTGTATGAGGTTATTTTAACTCGCTAAACACGAATCCGACGTTAGTTTCTTCATTTGGAACTTTCCACCAGTATAAAACAGTCAAAATTCGAAAAATCTGCTAAAATTAAACATTTCTGTACGATTTTTTGAGATTTTCGACTCTTGTGCAAGCTAGTTCGTCAATACGTCAAGTAAATCTACGTTAAAAAACACGTTCTCGGGATATTTTTTAAATTTGGTCAAACTTCGCTGTCACAGTCTTTTTTACAGATGAAAATTTAAAATGGCCAAAACCACAAGAAGGAGTGCACCAAAATTGATGAAAAAATTATAGTAAATACACCTCTATAAGATTTAACTTTATGCCAAAAAACAGAAAATTTCATTCGTTTCCCTTGAATTAAAAAATTATTGAAAATGAGTCAATGAAATAACTATAACTCCAAAAGGAGGGAAGGGGGTCAAAATTTTTTCCATAATTTTTTTACATCAAGATACACTATCTGGAGGCGTTGAATCGAAAATCGGGATAGGACCCAAAATAACCCCTTACCCGGCTATACCCTTTACATAACAAATTTCAACTTCCTAGCTGAATTAGGAGGGGAGATAGCGAAGGAAAAACCTTTTTTCAAGGTCAAAAAGGGGAAGTAGCTTCATATCTCCCCTTCTAATAAACCTAGGGGGCTGATTTTTGAATATGTTATGCAACTTTGAATTGTCTATCGATCGATTCATAAAGAAGCATTTTTTACGATGTTAGCCCCTTAGCACCAATTTGGCCATAACTGAATTTCGATTCGAGGCCAACCCCATTCTAGAATATCAAAATCCGCCGTCGTTCTAAGCATATTTCCCAAATTTGATCGATTTTGGTCGGTATTGAGCTGAGCAAATAATTTTTAGCTTGAAGGGAAACAATAAAAAACGAAAAAAAAAATGTATCTGGCATGGCCAAAAATGATCGTAATGGCTTTTTAGGACCCCAAAACGGATTTTGTTGTGACCCCTCCCACCCTATCCGGCATAGGTTGATAAACCATAATAACTTCCGTTTTAGTTGACAATATGACATAGAGAGCAAAACACAGCAAAATGCAAACAAAATCTACGTGCAAAAATTTTCATGGTAGTGCAAAAAATTTTTCAGGTGGTGCAAAAACCTTTCTATGTGGTGAAAATGCTCAATTGCGTCTCTAAATTTTCCGGTCCTATATATCAGTAAGATTATTTTGGATTTAAATTCACTTACGTCCAAATTGGAAGGGAGAGAGCTGACCGATAGAAATTGGAAAAATTGTTTGTTTATAAGTAAATCCATGGAGAATTGTACGAAAAAAATCAGCCTCTTACGTCGATTCAATCAAATAGGTCTCAAGTCGCCTGAAATCGAACATCTACCATCCTTTGATACAACCAAGAGGGTAAGGTCAACACGGACGTGTTTTCTATGCCTTCAGTATCAGGATGGTTTCAAGGGAGGTCTTTTTATTGAGTTTTCGCGAAGTAGTTTCCCGTTGCTTTCTACGCTATCTACAGGTAACTCATCGCATCACTGACCGAATTCTTACAACCCTGAGTTCAGCAGTGAGCCACGAGTAGGCGTCCAAACCATTTACAAGTTTTTTGATTCTGATAATAGACGGTGTGCTGTTTAATTATCTCTATTGTAACTGATAGTGCCCGGAACGTAAACCTGTACTGCGCCATGCCGGCACTTTTACGTCAATTAGGATGGGTGAAATGGGAGGGTTTACCTATATTTCATTTTTTAAAAAGTCTATTTCTCCCAAAACTCTTCTGTCTCATCCATTGAGCCAAGGAGTTGAAATTTGGAATGTAGTTTCAGTAAGTAGGTAACTCAGTATAGGTACATTTCGTGTGTCTTTTTTGGCGCGGTTCAACTTTTCAAACCTACCGATACCTCCTTGACCTGAGATTCCTAAATTTTGGAAATCTCATTTGGAATTTTTCATCGGTGAAAACTTTAAATCAGCGAAGACTCGATGAAATAATTATTACAGATTCGAAGTAAGAATGTTACGCTTTGATAGGCAATTACGCGAAATTACAAAATGACACGATTGTTTGAAGATTGGTATGTCAATAAATACATTTGTCTTAAGTTGTTGGAGCTACAGTGTTTCTCTCTTGTTCCCTATAATTAGAACTTCATTTATGAGAAAATTGTGCGTTTTCAAACCTCCACACATACGCATATAAGCGTGGCAATAATATTCTCGAGGTAAAAATTAACTTATGTCTAAAGCAATTAAATAAGTAAAATTGGATTTCATATATTTATTTGAATAGATAATGTAGGTGGTGTTTCACTGATTATTTTAAATTTTTTGCAGAAGTAATACCTAAAGGATAAAGTCCAAGTATTTGTTTTATTTTAATCTCTTGATCATCCTGCTTATGCTATAAAATTACATAATATCTTGCAAATAGATCCATAAATTAAGATGTAGTTACAAACCGAACTAATAATGAACGAAATTTTATTTCTTACGTATATACTTGTATACGTAGTATATCTTTAAATATAATGCATGAGTGTGTACTTGTATTACTTTGTTAACGGGCAGGGGTAGGGGTGGAAGGAGTAGTGGGGGAAGGAGTAGTGATATCATCTTCAGAAAAACCTCCTACTGTAAGCAAAATAACTTTTTCGGTATTTCTGAAGTAATTTTCTATGTTAGCTTCTGATTCTGCCGATATTGATTCCCCACTTAATACAGATTGCATAACTTTCTCTTTGACTTCTGGTTTCGAGTTCAAATCCTCCGCTAGAGTAGCTGTTATTATAGATCTGAAAAATTAAAAAACCTTCAATACTTTTACTAAAACTATGTACCTTTTTTAATATCTCCGATTTTAAAACAATTGCAATCAGTCCAGCTCCATTAAATCCAGACCAAAAATAGATTGCGGTCGGAAAAAATTCAGAACAAAGATTTTCCCCATGAATATTAGAAATAGTTCATTAAACAACGAACTATAAGTCGCCTATGAAAGGAGGTGTACATTAGGGCGTTTCAATTATATTTTTTTTTTCGAATTTAGGAGGGGGTATGGAAAAAAAGTTGCAAAATGACGTCAAATGAACGTGTTAAAATTTTCGGTATCTCACTTGATCTTTACCCTACCCTCTTTTTATTTCAAATTTCAAAATTTACAAGAAAAATCGAAAAAAAATCTCTTTTCGATTTTTTTGGTGCCAATGTGTAACAGTAGGTCACACGAGACCAAAAAAAAACTTTTCGCAATTTTTTTTTTCTTTTCAGGAGTTTAAAAGTTTCATTTAAAAATGGAAGAAACAGATTATTTGAATCTTTTTCAAGCTAATGAAGTAAAAAGTACAATATCTTGTCATTTTTTATTACGTGACATACTGAATAAAAGTTTTTTTTTTGCTTTTGTACTTCAAAAAATCCAAAATATTAGATTTTTTTCATTTTACTTGATATTTTTGGATACGTAATTTTTATTTTCTATCTTCACTGTACGATGAGGAAAAACAATTAAACTGAAAAACACATTTTTGCCTATATCTTCGGAAATAGGCGCGATGAGGGTGTAAAATTTTGTCCAACATTTTCTCTCGGTAGGGTCCACGTTTTGGCCTTGGAATCGTTCAAAAAGCTGTCCGGGACAGATTCGACCTCCTTACCCATACATACTGCTTTGAGTGGAACAGAATAGTAGTGAACCATTTTTGTGATGAAAGCTATTTTAGAGGAGATATTAGGGGGAGAACTGGAATCTTGCCACCAATCAATGGGGACTTTTAGTATGTTATTCAGAAAGTTTACGTGCAATATGTATTCATGAAAAAAATTTTTGTTTCAATCCGAATTTTTTTCAATCAAAACTCCCTAAACCAAATATTATTCAGGAATAGATGATTTGTATCTCAAAACGAGCTATACTTATACTAGAATATTTTCAAAAACAAGAACAACGGTTGATAAAATTATAGTCTTTAAGCATACCCCTTCCATTATCTGAAAATGAAATTTAATTTCAAAACCATATCTTGAATGAACATTACATGTTATCCCACTTCAGAGTATCTGATGTCAGTGCAGCCTGTTAATTTTTATTTCACAAAATATTTTGCCTTTTTTTTTATTAGTATTCAGTATGGTCGATGTATTGTACTACGCGGATATATTTACAATTAGTACTTACTCAACAAGTCGATAATATGTCACGTATCCTTTCATACATTTATCCTCCATTCCTGTAAGTAATGAATACAGAATATATTATTGTTTTCAAGTAGCCAGTACATGATGTACCGGGTGTTTCGCATTAACTTCCATTCCCTCATAGCAATGAAAGGTCAATTCATGAGACTTACATCTGTAATGGTTGGCAAACCCAAAAAATCGAAGGGGCTGAAATCTGCTATCTGCTGAAAGTTTCTGCAGGATTTCTTGAAAACGGCAGAACGAAATTTAATGAATTTTGGATATGTTGTAGAAAGCAGTACTCCTGACACGTGCACAGAGCCCTTTTTTGAATTTTTTACTTCAGATCAAAATTTTTTGAGTTTGAAGAAACTCGAAAAAAGTGTTCTCGTTTAGCATGATAATATTCTCACCAGGTGAAAAAATCCAAAAAAGGGCTCTGTACACGTGTCGGAGGTACTGTTTTCTATAACATATTCAGAATTCAACGAATTTCGTTCAGTCGTCTTCGAGAAATCCTGCAGAAACTTCTAGCGGAAATGATATGGTTGAAATTTCTCAAAAACGGCAAAGTTTCGATTGAGCATGTATTCAAATGGATTCAACCGTTTTATTATTTCAAATTAACATTATTCCTTGTATTTTGCTTGATTCTTTTTCATTATCAACTCTTAAACAAGAAAAAATGGAAAAATTCATGCGTCTAAAAAATACTACCCTAGAGATTGGGTATGTTACCTTTGCAACGCGAAGTCTCACCAAAATCAAAGAAAAAAATTCAGACATTTTGGACAAAAATGGGGAAAAAGTTGATTTTAAAAGTAAATGCGAGAAAACCAAAACTATTTTGAAAAAAATCAGCTGAAAATTTTCAATTTTTTCAGCTTTTTGTAGATAAATTCTGAAAAAGTAATTTTTAAAATGATTAGCAGTGCGCCTGCACTTTATGGTCTGAGCAAAAACTCGAAGGTAGTTGAAATTTTTCAATTTTTTTCTTAAAAGTTCATGATTTTCATTTTATAATATTCAATATAATTTTATACTGTATTTTCAAGCAAACACCGAATTTTTATCATTATTAATTAGCTTGATTTTCTATGTCATATTGTCAATGAAAAACAGGCTATTACAGTCTACCGACCAACGCTGGTCCAACAAAATTCGTTTCGGGATCCTAGAAGACCATTACAAAAACTTTTGCCAATGCCAGATATTTATTTTTTTTTCTTCTCGAACATTAAAATCATTTACTCTACTCAATACCGACCAAAATCGCTGTAATTCAGTCAAACGGCTCAGTTCGGCAGCATATCAGATATATATGGAAGTGAATAAACTTGGGTCAAAGTTCAGTTATGCCCCAATTTGTTGGGGGTGGTGCTGAGGGGTCAAAAATACCAAAATTTCCCGTTTTTAGTCCAATTGATATGGGCCAAAAATCAACTTTCTAAATCAATTGGGAGGAGAGATATAGGGGTTTTCCTCCTTTTTAACCCTGAAAAAGGGCGACCCCTCTCTTATCTCCCTGCAAAATTGGGATAGGAAGTCGAAATTTGGTATGTAAATTCATTAGAAGGTGTAGATGTGCCTTTTGAAAGTTTCGACTATTTGCTCCGTTGGACCCCCTCACAGCCCCAAAAAGGTGGGGTTTCAGTTGGTTTTTTCATTTTTTGAATTTGTTTCTTCGCATAACTCCTCTTCAAATTGAGCTAAGAAGTTGAAATTAGGTATGTACATTTATTAAAGGCCCTAGATGTGTCGTTTGAGGTCTCGACTTTTCAGCCCTATTTCGCCCCTTCACATCCCCAAATATGTGGTTTTTTGGTCGTTTTTTCTTATTTTTTGAGTTTGCTCCTCGCATAACTCCCCTTCAAATTGAGATAGGAAGTTGAAATTCGGTATGTACATTTAGTAGGGGTCTTAGATTTGCTTTTTGGGGGTTTCGACTTTTTAGCTCCATTGGTCCCTTCCTACCCGCAATGCTGAATTAGGAAAATAGCATAGCTACGCGATGCTTTTTTCAATTCTCATGATTGTAATATGTCACGAAAATCAGGCTGAAAATGTTTTTTTTTTTTTTTTTTATGAATTTTCAAAGTGAACGGAAGATTTGGGAGAAAATGAAATTTTGATAGCATATCTCAGCCCCTTCGATTTTTGAGTATGCTAATCATTATACATGTAAGTCTCGTGGGTTGACCTATCCCTAGTATAAGGAAAGGGAGGTTAATGTGAAACACCCAATACAGTACGGGCTTTTTAGGTTTGAACCCGTACAAAATTCATATAAAACGGAAATTTTGTACATAGGTACTGTGGAGCATGTATTTCCATTTTCCCAGACTTCTCAAACATCCATGCATATTTTGTCCATTTTTGGGGGGCAAGGAACAGGGGGTGTAAATTTTTGTTTTTCGTTTATAACTTCTCAAATAATACGCTTAGAAAAAAAATGTTGAAACCAAGGTTTCAGAGCATCAAAAGCGGAACATTATTATTTCTTTGAATTTTTCTTCTAGGAGATTTAAAAGAGGAGCTAAGGCATGCAGAATAAAGTCATTTTTGAAAATTTCCCATAGACACTTATAATTTTCTATAACTGGCTTAATTCGCTTTTAAGAGTAGTTGTTTTGCTTAGTACTTTACGTTCCCACTACTATGCAAATTAAGAAAGATTCAATAACAATCCGTAAACGATTTAAGGCCAAAAATAAATTTTATTGATACTTCCACCAGCACCCGCCTTTGCGTTGGTTGATAGTTTGTACTAGCCTGATTTTGTTTTACAATATGACATAGAAAATCGTGGCTAAAGCACGAAGTGTACCTGTATTGAAATAAGATCGGTGGACTAGCTAGGTACAATATTTTAAAATATTAAACAAACATTGTTTTAAAACCAAGCATACCGCAAAGAAAAAAATTTATCATCGGCTACCTATGAAATATATTCCAGCCAACTTGAATACGATTTGATTTGTACCAAAAAATTAATACAAAGAAAATAATTATGATGAAATTATGATTGATGCTCAAATGCACATATAGGTAACTTATATAAGAGTAGACTATACGAGTGTCAAAAAGCTAGATACCTTTTATCATTCGATTTGTCTGTTGTGTCATCATCAGAAAGTAATGATTATTGTTTGCTATTCCAGGAAGAATTTTCGCGACGAATTGATATATCTTCCGAACTTGCATCTTACCTTCGGCGTCGTACTACGCAAATGCAAAAAATAATTAACTACATTAACTGAAGCAAACTCTTAATATTATACTCTCTTGATCCTTTCCCTACTACATATTTTTAAGGCTGCAAAAATCTCCAAGGAACTGAAAACGTTTAAAAAACGCAATTTTCTAAATAACAAGAACGAAGTTTAACAAAAGAACAAATATAGAACAAGAATAACTTTTTTTTATCCATGAAAAAACAAAAAAACGAAAGAACTGAAAATTTCTTATGTTAACGAGAACCATAATTTTGTGATTTTTGCAGCCCTGGATATTTGTAACTCTGGATATTATTAATTAATAATGTCGTAATATTCATGCTTACAAATCCAAGTTTCTCCAAAACGCATTGCAAATTACACCACTGAAATGAAATAAAAATATTTATTAGTACCTACTTTGTAACTATCGCGCATCGTTAAAAATATAGATATTCCTTTGATCCTTTCTATATTACACATGTACATATGGATTTAGTAGGTTAGGTATTATGTGTTGCATAAATAAGTATAGCTAGGTATTATATACTCATTAGTCATTACATACGTACTTCTATGGTAGATAAATTTTTTGGAAGAGGATCTCCCCTTATGACGGTTAGAGCTAACTTTTTTCGAGGATCTAAAAGTAGTAAAGAATGCTTTAATACGTCTTTATTTTGCTATGATCAAATAGACCCATAAAAAGACACTTTTGTACATATTCATCTACAAGTACGTTGAATTTTTTCATGGGCATTAGGTAACCTACTGTTTTTCATGCAGCTTACTTATTAACTAGATATCTTAGAAATTTACAAATTTAATTAAGCAACCTATATTTTCTTCACCAAGTAGAACATTACCTTCAGTAACTGGGTGTAAGGCATTACAATATGTAGTAGCTTCTTTTTCCTTCTTTTTTACCTCTTCTTCGAATGTACTATTTGGCGCGCCAACAACAAGTACAAAAGCGAAACAAAATACTGCTCCAAACACTAAAAACTTCATGTTTAATTGTATGAAACTGAAATTAGAGTAAAATTATGTTAGAATCGCGACTGTTGAAGGGCAAAATCTTCTAATAGCGCAGGAGAAATAATATACCCGGATAAAATGGTTATGGAAGATTTTTTTGGCTTATCTTACTCGTAAATGTGCATTATTAAGCATATTCAAAATCTTCAAAAACCCTACAATTCTTTCTTCATGGAAAAATTTATGGGCAACATTTTTTTTTCGCAAAATTGTACTACGCCACACTCGGAATAACAAATCCAAAATCGGGCAAAATTGAACTGATGCTTCTGCCTCAATATTCTCATTTGTGCCCTAAAAACTAGATTTTTTACCAATAACTTTGCCTAATTTTATTCCTGAACGCGATAAAGAAAAAAGTTGAATGAAAAGATGTAGCTGGTCAAATTTAAAATAGGAAAGGTTAAAAACGTTAAAATCAGTTTGAAAAAGATGTTTCGCGTGATATTTCTCATTCGAGCTGAACCTAAACAGGGGGTGGGCCAAATTTTGCTTTTTTTAGAAATCCGTAAACGATAGGGTCACAATAGTTGCGAAGTGATTTCAAAATTATGTAAACATTTTAGTTTTTCAACTCAACCTTTTCAATCTACAAAACTAACTCTGAGTTCAAAAATTTTCAAAAAATCAAAAAAAAAATGGAATTATTACACATATATCTATTTAAAATCAAAATAATCGTTGGTAGCAAATTTTCACCATTGGCCCCGTTTTTATAGACTAAAAAAAAATATCACATTTTGCGTTTTTATACGATCTTCTGAACTGTGACGGAAATATTTTTGAGAAACACCTCGCCCCCCTCTAATGAATGAAGGACATCAATTCTGGATGGTCAAACGCAATATTTCAATTTTAGGTCCAACAACCGATTTAATGTTGAATCAGAAGGGAATATCAATGATCCAGGGTCAGATAGTTGTGAAAAATACAATGAGAATAAATCTATTTAAAAAAATATTGTCTTTTTATTTAAACACCCCCCTCTCATCCGCCATTGGTTGATGGACTTTAATAGCTTAGTTTTCATTGATAATATGATGTAGAAAATCAGGCTAAAAACCTGTTTTTTGGGGCACAAATAAGGATATTGGAGGATAAGCACTTGTCTGATTTTGTCCGAGTTTGGATATGTTGTTTACGAGGTGGCGATCTACAATTTCTTGGAAAAAAATTTTGGCTATAACTGATTCAACCGGACTATCTACCCTTTTTACCTTTTTTTGTGGAACCCTGTCCCCCTAAAATGACTAGTGTAAAAGCGCACGTAATGGAGTCGTACTAAAACTATTTACAATAAAATTTTTTTTGAATTTTTTTGCAAAATTTTGAACCGTTTTAGAATTAGATTTAAATTTCTACAAGGCATATGGGATTGCAATTTTTAGCGCGTACTTTTGACCTAACTCCACAAATATTATGCCCTATTACGTTTCAGTTTTCTAAAAAGAGTCAAAAACGACTCATCCCAGTACTGAACCCTAGAATATTTATTTTTACGTTTTGAGTTGTGAGTTGTTTCGAAAATCGTCAAACCTTCTGAAAGAAGATATTTTGAGATTTTTTCCATCAGAAATTAGTTGAAAATAAACGAAACCACCATAGCTGAAAAGGGTGTACCAGAAAACCAGCGTATTCTAGTTTTTGATTATGTGCGTTCATTTATAGGTAGATACTTTGTAAATTTTTAAAAACGTGAAAAACTGAAACATTGCATGGTACAAGGAAGGTGCTCAATGTCAACCTAAAAACTACTAGAATAGAAAAATTAACAAAAATTCATGTTCAACTGGTCAAATTCAACGATATTTTTATGTAAATTAAGATTTTCCATTCAATTTAGGATTTTTTCCTAGTCGCAACCATTTGGCACTTGGTAATTACAGCAAGAACATTAAATTTCAAAAATATAAGCAAAACAAACTTGAAAAATGGTCAGATAAGATTAATTTGACTAGCTGAACACGAATTTGGGAAAAGTTTTTGTAATCGAGTGATTTGTAGGGAAAGTATGGAGCACCTTCAAATTTCCTCCATCTCATACCTCTCGCTTAGAATTGGGAAAAAATTCTCTATTTACCGGTATTTGAGTAAAAACCATGACTTTAATCCAAATGTTTAGAGGGATGATGGATCTATCGACATGAATTTTTACAAAATTTTTCACCCCTTAGGAGAGGAGAAATTGACAAAAAAAAATTTTTAATTGCTGCAGCTGCGAACCTCAAGGAGATGCTACATTTATTTAAACCAGAGGATGCGTTTTGACGAGTATCTTCTTTTTCGATTTTTTTTTTTTTTTTTTTTTTGTTTTAGACTTTTTTTAAAAACTAAAAAAAAATTTAAAAAATGGGTTTTTTTTTTGATTTTTTTTTTTTTTTTTTTTTGGATCTAGAGTATTTTTAAAAACTAAAAAAAATGTTAAAAAATGCGTTTTTATCAGAAATAATGGCCAATACGCTAAAAATGGGTTGAAGTAAAGTTGTTCAGCGTGAAATTTTATATTAGATCATGCCATTAAAATTTTGATTGAGGAACATAATTACGGAATTGTGAGCATGGGGGCCCATGTGAGATAAAATATTCAAAATACGAACAAGAAGTCCGAATGAAAAATAAATACCAGATATTCGTATACAGCGTGTCTGAATCAGTCGTAAAGCATTCCTTTCTTAATTTTCTGATTCACTTTTAACTTGAGAAAAAATTGAAATTTAGTTCAAAATAGTAAATTTAAAGTACAGTGGAAACTTTCATGCTACATACCAAACAGCATTTTATAACGAGACAAGGAGACAGTCTTGAAATTTTGTATAAAATCGTAGGAAAGTCGCACCGTACTTTTGCGGTCCTGTTGTGAGCCCCAGAAGCACCCCCACCCCAAATTTCGGGCAATACCGAGCTGGGTGCATATTAAATATTTAAATAGAAAACGTATGGAATTCGACGCCTTTGGCAATTCAAATTACACTTTTGTTATCTTCCATATGGATTTTGATTGGCAATAATTTTTTCAGGTATCTAGCCTTTTAATGTTTTAAATAAGTCAACCGCAAATTATTATTAGAAACTTTCACGTATTAATATAAAGATAGGTAATTAAGTTGGAGGAAACTTCTTACTTTTTTTGTCAAGCACTAGAAATACCAACTAGCACAATACAAGACAGAAATGAACTTCTATGATTGCGAGTAATCTTCACGACTAAAGGTTTACATTGAGTAAAATGTGATTATATCAAAAATCTTATCTCATGATTAAAAACTTATCTCAAAATGTTTACATTCAGTTTTCATTGGTGTTATTTCACCTTTGAAAAAGTTCCACTCCGTATTACAGTAAGTAGATAGGTACATTTACCTAATTATTAGAGATACCGCTATTACTTATATCATCTTATCATTTTCTAATCACTATTGTGAATTTACACTTTTGCTTTTTATTAAGATATAGGTAGGAAGTCGGCATGTATAAAGAGGACGTTCAAAAGCGCTTTTATTTTAATCTTTTTTTTTTTTTTTTTTTAATTCAGTCCATTAATATATTTTTTATACGCTCAACAGCTACACATCAATTTTATATTTTGAGCGTATCATTAGAATTGAAGGGTGTACAAGACGCAAGTGTGTTAAGTATATTCGTAGATAGGTTAATATTCTGAATTATTTACCTTCAAAGCAAATTATTGGTAATTTGTTTGCAGAATACATTACTAGAAATTGGTTTTAAATATTCTTCTGCTTCAGGAAGGAATAATTCCAGTTTTCATATTGTCGCCAGGTATGCAGTTAATAAGGCGATTAAAAATATTTTTAAAAATCTGACGACGAAATATATGGTATTTTATATTCGCGTTAAATGTTATGCGCTATCAAAATACATCTGACTAATTATGAAAAAACATCTAATTAACGATATTACTTATTTACATCATGTTTAGGTGATGAAAAATGATATTTATATATTCACATAGACGATAAATGAGCTGCACTCATTTTCGTATTAACTGCTTGGAACTGGAGCGGCAGTTGTAGGACCATTATCAGAGCTACCTCCAAGTATATGAGATGGAGCGGCAGTTGTAGGACCATCATCAGAGCTACCTCCAAGTATATGAGAGGGAGCGGCAGTTGTAGAACCATCATCAGAGCTACCTCCAAATACGTGAGAAATTATTTTATTAACGCTTGTGAAGTATTTTTCCACATTCGTTTCCAATTCAGAGGGCAATTCATCTCCAGACAATACAGATTCTATAACTTTCTCTCTAACATCAGTTCTGGCATTTAAATCAGCAGCTAAAGTGCATATCAAGACAGCTCTGAAATATTTTATTACAAACGTTGTATAAGTAGGAAAGTTGTTATAAATAGGAAAGAAATCATTTTATGAAGCAAATTTAATGACCGTAGGTAGATACTAATTTCTGTGTGAAATTTTCTAAATTAAAATCAATTTATAGACTACACTTACTCGACAAATCGGTAATATGAAACAAAAGCCTTCTCGCATTTATCCTCCATCCCTGTGGAAGCCAATGTGATATTAGTAAAGAGCAGTATGTTGATTTCCTTTAAAACTGCCGACATAAATGCTTGATATTTTCAATTTTGATAGAGTAAAAATTTCAATTATATCATAAACCGTTGACCCCATTAGGAATTTAAAAATATAGTTTTACTTTTCAATTTTATTAGCTTTATTTCTTATTTACTTGAATAATAATTTCTTGGCGTAGATAATCGAAGAATTGAAAACGTGTTTCAGAGGTCTGAGCTCCAACTAAAATTGTGCTTTTTTTCAATTTTACTTCAGGCCCTGCATAGGTAAAGGAATACCTTAAAGTACACGTTTATCTGAATTTTTAAAGAAGAAAAATTGGTTGACCCAGTCATTTTTCATTTTTTTAGCCACTACTAAAGAATTACTTCAACAATGAGGGGTCAAATTTTGATTTTTTTGGAAATTTGCATGCAGTGGGGTCACAATGGTTGCGAAATAAACTCAAAAAGATGTGGTAAAAATTTCAGCCATCTAAGTCAATTTTTTAAACTTACAAAATTTACTTTAAGTACAAATTATAAAAAAATGGAATTATTACTTACTTAATTTGACCCAAAATGACTATTGGTAGCATTTTTCATCATTACCCCTTTTTCAAATATTTTTTGAAAAAAAAGGTAATTTTTTGCAAATTTTCATGATTTTTTGAAAAGTTAGGAAGGAAATTTTTTTGAAAAATGTCCCCCCAAAATTGATGTAGAACATCAATTTTTTACGATCAAACGCAGAATTTCATTTTCATCCCCACAACAGAATTTTTAGAGGGCCTCAAAAAACGTAATTACTATAAACAAATTACGAAAAATTACATTTTTGAGGCCCTTTGAAAAATTGACTATGGGGTAAAAATAAAACAACCGGCTTAATCGTGTAAAATTGATATCCAATGTCGATTTCGGGGGGGAGGGCGTTTCTCAAAAAAATTTTCTTCCTGATTTTTCAAAAAATCATGAAACTTTGCAAAAAATTACTTTTTTTGAAAATTCATGAAAAATGAGGTTATGATGAAAAAATTTCTCCAATGGTAACTTTGCGTCAAAATAAGTATAATAATTCCATTTTTGAAAACATTTTAAAACTTTTTTTTTCAAATTTTTAAAAATATTTCAACTTTAAATTTAGTTTTGTAAGTTTAAAAAATGAAGTTAAGAGGCTGAAATTTTGACCACATCCTTTTGAGGGCATTTCAGAACTATGGTGACCCAGTCATATTCAGATTTTCAAAAAAAAGCAGAATTCGGTTCACCCTAGTGTCTACCTTCCCCCTATGTATATATGTATCATTCCGATATCGCATCTTTCTACAACTGGAGGAGGCAGTTTTTTGAAACAAAACGTTTTTCACATTGTCAAATCAAATAGATCTTAAGTTGCCTGAAATCGACCATCTGCCAATCTTTGATACACCCAAGTGGGCAAGGCCAACATGAACGTGTTCTCTATGCCTATAGAATCAGGATAGTTTCTAGGTAGGTCTTTTTATTGAGCTTTCACGTAGTAGTTTCCCATTGCTTTCTACGCTATCTGCAGGTAACTTACGGCGGGTTTTTACAACCCTGAGTTCAGCAGTGAACCACGAGTGGGCACTCAAACTAGTTACAAGGTTTTTAATTCTGATAGTTCTGTTCTAACTATGCCTATGTAAATACTATGTGCATAAGGTTAATAATAATATAAGCCTGATTTTCGTGACATATTACAATCATGAGGATTGAAAAAAAAACATCGCAAATTTTTCCTAATCAGCATTGAAGATAAGAACAGTTCAATGGAGCTCAAAAGTCAAAAAACCCAACAGGAACATCTAGGGTCCTACTGACTGTACATACCAAATTTCAGCTCCCTCGCTCGATTTGGAGAAGAGTTATACAAGGAACAAACTCAAAAAACTCAAATGAGAAAACCTGACCAAAAAAACTATATTTCCGGGTCTGTGAGAGGGTACAATAGAGCTGAAAAGTCGGACCCCCTACCAAATTTCAATTTCTTGGCTCATTTTGGTGAGGAGATAGGGAAGGAACAGCTCTTTTTCAAGGTCAAAAAGTAGAAAAACTCTCATATCTCCTCTTCTAATTGATTTAGGAGGTTAATTTTTGGATATTATACAGCTATGAATTTCCTATCGATTGACTCAAAAAGGAACAATTTTTGTATTTTTGGCCCCGCAGCTCCTCGTCCCACAAAATGTACCAAAATTGAATTTTGACCTTTGGTCGTCCTCACTCATATATATATATATATATAATTCGCCGCCAAACTGAGCAGATTGACCAAACTGGAGCGATTTTAGTCAGTATCGAGCAGAGTAAATTATTTTAATACTCGGAAAACAAAATAAAACAAATCAAAATAAATATCTAACGTGGCCAAAAATTGTCTTAAAGGTTTTCTAGGATCCTAGAACGGATTTTGTTGGTACCTCCACCCCACCACCATTGGTCGATCAATTTGACCTAGAAAATCAGGCTAATTAAACATGCATTATTAGGGTGGATAAAAAAAAAAGAAACGTACCTCGGATTTTGACTAAACTCACATAGGGTTAACTTTCAGTTGAAAACCCATCACATAAAATTTTGTGACCGTAGCTGAAAGAGGGTGGAGCTATGGTTCCTCAAAGTGGGGTTATTTTTGAAAAAAACAGTCATGGAGTTGAAAAAGTGCGATTTTAGTTTCTGCATTTTCCTGTACCATTGACATCTGGATCCACTACCATTTATAACCACCTGTCGAGGAGTTGAAAAGTGATAATCGTGAAAATCGACATGTTTTATTTTTTAAAAAACTCCAATAATAGAGCTTATCACCTCAATAATGGGTCCAAAAAAATTGTGTAGCGTAGAAAAGTGAATTTCAATTGAAGTTGTTCAAAAGTTTTGCGTTACAGAAGATTTTTTGCCCTTTTTTGCTTTTTTTTTTTTTTTTTTTTTTTTTTCCCTTTTTTTTTTTTTTTTTTTTTTTTTTTTTTTTTTTAACGAAATATGTCAATTTTTATGATCTACAACTTTTCAACCCCTAGGTAGGTGGTTATAGGTGGTAATGGATTCAGATGTCACTGGTACAGGGAAATGCAGAAACTCAAATCGCACTTTTTCAGCTTCGTGACTGAGTTAGGGGGTAAAAATGACGAAAAACCGCGTTTTTTTCAAAAATAACCCCACTTTGAGGAACCATAGCTCCACACTCTTTGAGCTAAGGTCAAAAAATGTTATGTGATGGGTTTTCAACTGAAAGTTAACCACCTATGTGAGTTTAATCAAAGTCTGAGGTATGTTTCTTTTTTTTTTCGATCCAACCTAATGTAAAATGTATCATAGCTTACGTTAAAAAATTAAAATATTTCACCATTAGTCGATTTTTTATTTTGATATAAAAACAACATAAATGTATGGCTGTTGGCTGCGATTTCTGGAAGAGTTTTCGTTGTGTATTTGAAAATCTTACGAGGTTGCATTTTACCTTCAGCGTCAAACTACGGTCATGCAAAAAAAAGAAACATTCGTTTAGTTTTGCAGGTAACAGTGATTCGGTGTATAGCTTTATAATACTCACATATCCCACTTTTTCTAGAACACAATACAAATTACACCACTGAAATGAAACGAAATCATTTACAATTAGTTGGTGTGTAAAATATTTACACGGTTCATAGCTTTAACACACCAATGTACGTAGCTGCATACTCTTCATCTGCTTGCAAGAATTCTTTATAATATTTTATGCAATTGCATGTACTTACCTCGGAGGTATTGAAGTTCTTGGGAATAGTTTCACCTTTCAAGACGAAAGTGGCTAATCTTTTACGCATATCTGAAATATTAAATTGTCATTAAGATGATAATAGGTATCGATCTGCTTTTAGTAAATGGGTAATTAATTATCCATTAGCATTTTTCACTTCATTTCATAGTTTTATTTATGCGGAGTGCATTACTGATTCACCCGAGCTAAACGGGGACCAAACGTGATTACTTCATTATTTCGTTGTTCATTTCGCTCGAAAAATGCATTTTTATGAATTTTTAAAAATCAAATCATCCAAGTATAAACAAAATAACGAAAATGACACAATGCAAAACTAGAAAAATAAACATTTTTTTTTTTACCAACCACATGTGGTCCTCGCTTAGTTCATGTGAACAGTATGCAATACAGGTTAGAAAATAAAAAAGGGAAAAAGGGAAATAGATTTCAAAAGCAATCTCACTAATGAAGTATTTACAGAGTAATAATACGCGAAGAGCATAGCCGGGTAAGAAGGGGTACATCGGTCCTCGGCTGGGATTTTCAAACTATCTAATAGAAGTTGGCTGGCCCATATGGTTAGAAAACGCTCTGGTGAAAATTTTGGCTCCCTCTGCCTCACCCTATACACGCTGATATGGCCTGACATATGTTCGAAAACTAGCTTAGCTTATAAATTTTTATATTCCACAATTCTCAACCGAATTTTTTGAAGTCGATAAAAATTCACAGAAAGCGGAAATTTCGTTCATAGGTACTGTGGAGTATGTATTTCAATATTCCCAAACTTCTCTAAAATCCATACATATTTTGCCCCTTTTTTGAGGTATAAGTGGATGGGGGGGGGGGTTGCAAAGTTTGGTTTTTTTGCGATCACTTCCCAAAAATTGAAACAGAAGTTGTAGAGCATCAAAAGAGAAACATTTTTATTTCTTTGGCTTTTTTTTCAGAAGATTGTGGGAAGCAGCTAGAGCGTTCAGAAAAAAAATAATTTTTGAAAATCTGCTTCATTCACATTTAGTAGCATTTTTCTTGCATAGTATTTCCCACTATTATGTAAAATGAGAAAAATGTAAGACCGTCCCCTTTTTCAAAATATGGGCTAGGGCCGCCCTTGAGAAAGTTGCAACTTTCTCAAGGGGTAAGTCCGTTATGCAAAAATATTCAAAAAATTAGTTCAGACAAACGTAGTAGAGCGTCAAAATATAAATATTTTCTTTTTTCAAAATTTTTTCCCCAAGATGGTCATGGAACGAAGCTAAGGCGAAAAGAAAAAAAGAGTGTCATTTGGAAATTCCTGTTGAAATTAACATTTTCGCTTGTACGAGTCAGGTACGAAATTGAACGAGCCAAAAATTGAATGCACCTATTACAGAGGTTTTCGTGGTCGCAAAATTCTATTTTGATAACCATTTAAGTGTAGGACTCAGAAAGAAGAAGTTCAAAATGTAAGATTTGTCAAATTTTGGACATTGGTGTGGATTTATGAGGTCTAAAATCTGCTGTTCTTGTCGAATGTAAGTTTTTTATTTTTGTAATGTTCGAGTTTTAAAATTTTGTAAAATGCACACAAATAGGATTAAAATCCCAAACCAGCACTTCAAAAAAACCCACTTACCAAATCTGACACAATTTTTTTTTTATTTAAACGCCATGTTCTGGCCTCCGTTGCAGAACATAGCGTTAAATAAAAAAAAAAAAAAAAAAAAAAGGTGTCAGATTTGGTAAGTGGGTTTTTT